>JADRCD010143781.1:0-42166 GCA_019843815.1 Montemys delectorum | reverse complement strand
GTGTGTGTGTGTGTGTGTGTGTGTGTGTGTGTGTGTAAAATCTCTGCAGCTGTCTAGAATAAATTGAGTATTCATTATTGTGGAAAGGATTAAGAGCTGTCATCTCCTGGACTCATCATCTAGAGTTGCTCATTACTATGAATTGTGCTAATAGAAAGAAGAATTTGTTCATGGACAAAAGGGGAGAATACATTTGTAGAAGTGTCTAAATGAGTTTATGTTGCATCTCTGCTTTACTGTGCTGCCCTAAAATAGGTGAGAGGTCAGTATAACATATGTTCTTGTAGGGGCTGCACTGCTTAGTCAGAGTTAGCAGACTGGTTGTTAGCACCCCAAAGAAAGGGTGTTAGCTTTCTATCTCCTTAACTTTAAGATAACCCTTATTGCTGACATGAACCCCCTAAATCCACTATGCAGACTGTAGATTGAAGATAAGAGTTTCTAAGAAAAACAATATGAATCGTCATGCTTTTTGCAGAGATGCCAGGAACTTGTGTAAATCATGAAACTGTAGAAAAGTGAAGTCAGCAGTAGACTGAGATGTGCTCTGTGAACTTCTTCTCAAACCTGGTAAGCCCAAGACAGCTTCTCCAGGACTATGATTATAGGGCTGAGCTATAATCGGGTATACCAGCTACCCGATCTAACCTTTGTAACTGACCCTCCAGGTGAAACTGAACCAGTTAAACTATAATTCTCTCCTCATACCCCAAGCTCCAACAGCTACCATTCTGCTTTCTGTGTCTATAAATTTGATCATGCCAGGTAGCTTATGATTACATGTTTAATCTACAGTGTCCTCCACAGTCTCTTTTGTACTTGTTTGCCAGCTGGAGGCTATTTTGGGGGTCTGTGGAGGCTTTAGGAGGTAAGGCCTACCTGGTAGATTACTAAGAGTGGCAGTGAGGGTTATAACCCTTCATTGTTCTGCTCAGTAGTCTGCTACCATATGTCCAGCTGCTCCTGTGTGATCTGCTGCTGTGGGCTGTTCTGCTGTTAGCATGCTTTTCATATTGTGATGTATGTACTGAGACCTTCTAAGGCTGAGCCAGGACAGTTCTCTTCTGTAAGCTGTTTGAGAGAAGGAAATGTAGTTGGAATCAAGCCACTTTTGCCCTTTTGTTTTGGCTTTTTTAATTTAACATTATGCCTTCAAAGTTTAATCCATTTTATGACTTGTGTATGTCATTCCTTTTCTAGTAAAGAAGGTAGACCCAGAGTCACCTAGCTGATAAATAGGGGGAATTGGGACTTACAGCCATCCTGAAAGCCATCTATGGGAAAAGTAATTGGCTTTGGTTTATTTACTTATAGACAAGCAGTTTGAGGAAGAAGGGTTGATGATCACATTTGATTTGGATGCCATCTCTTAAAAATGGCATAGACTAGCCGGGCGGTGGTGGCGCATGCCTTTAATCCCAGCACTTGGGAGGCAGAGGCAGGCAGATTTCTGAGTTTGAGGCCAGCCTCACTACAGAGTGAGTTCCAGGACAGCCAGGGCTATACAGAGAAACCCTGTCTTGAAAAAACAAACAAAAAAAAAAAAAAAAAAAAAAAATGGCATAGACTAAAGTTGCACAATTTTTTGGGGGGGCTGGGATTTGAACTCAGGACCTTCGGAAGAGCAGTCGGTGCTCTTACCCGCTGAGCCATCTCACCAGCCCAAGTTGCACAATTTTTGATAAAATGTTAAGGATTTTTTGTTTTGTTTTGTTTTGTTTTTCAAGACAGGTTTTCTTTGTGTGGCCTTCGCTGTCCTAGAACTTGCTCTGTAGACCAGGCTGGCCCCAAACTCAGAGATCTTCCTCTGCCTTCCAGCTGAAGAAGAATGCTTTCAGTGGAGTTTACTTGGGCCTCCAGACTGCCTTCCAAATCATGGAAATATCCTTCCTAAGACTGCAGACTGGGGCTGTGGTGAGAGCGCTGAGGGACATGGAAAGCATTTAATGAAGTACTTACCTGTAAGTGCTTGTAATTCTGCTTTTGTGGGAGCAGAACAAAACAACACTGCAGTCTCCCTAAGAGAAGAAGCTTAAATAGAGAAGTTTGTAGCAGTGGAAGGAAGCATGGATTAGTTTTAGGTCTTTCTTGAAGATCCCTAGTAGTAGCCAATTCCTTTCCTACTGAGGGAAGGTAAGGGATGTAAAAACTCCTAAAAGCCTTTATCATGCATAGTAGATCAGACTGCCATACCGAGAAACAGGAGTTCTTAGTGGCTGATTCACCCGAGCTCATTTACTTTCGGTGGAGCAGCTCCTGAACAGTCAGGCTTCTGATGTTCATTTTGCATACAGTTCCTTTTAATCGTCTTGCCAAAATCTAAGTCGCAGTTTAAACTTTGTTTCTTGAGAAATTCTCCCCACCTTTTTGCCATTCTTTTGTATGTTACCTCATCACTGTGTGAATGTCTGTTTGGGAGTATACTTAGCACAGCAGTGTTTTTCTTGTGTATCTCTAGTCTTGGTCATGAGCACTATCATATTCACCTTTATTATATTTCTAGATAAGACACAACATCTTGTATGTAGTAAAAATTCAGTTATATTAAACTAATTGGAGCTAGTTTGAGTAATAGTTATATTGGGGTAAATCAGGTAAAGCTGTAGAATAATGAGACTGGATTCTTCCATGACCATTGTAATAGATGAGAGAACTAGTAAACTTACTCTGTGTACTTAAGGACCTCACGAGCCTTCTGAATCACTGGGTTACTAACGTTCAGCTCCATGGCTGTGATTGTTCTTCATGTGTGTAGAGCCAGGGGACCTGGCATACCTACATGCACATAAATAAAAATAATACAATTTATTTTAAGAAAGTATTTCTTAATGATTGGGTGAGATGGTATATTTTTAATCTAGCACTCAGGATGCAGGTGATCTCTGCACATAGCAAGTTCTAGACCAGCCATGGTTACATAGTGAACCTCTATCTCAATAAGTAAAAACCAGTGGCCAGATTAAAATAATAGTCTCCATGAAGTATGAGGAATAATGGATACACAGTAGCACAGTATTGTGATATCAGTATGAAACTTGTGAAGATGAAGCAAGAGTGCTTAAAATTTAGATTTGCATGATGAAGATGAGTCAAACGTCTCCTAAGTCCGGTTTACTAGAAAGAAAGCTCGCTCTCCTTCCCTGGCTTCTGGCTATGACTCAACAGTCATTCTGCTCATCTTTCCATGAGGGTTTACAAAGCATCCAGCCATGGTGACTGTGGAGAAGTCTCTTCGCTGGAAAGAGTGACTAACAACTAGGACTGGGTCAGGCTGAGGAATGGGGCTTAATAGGAGCTGTCAAGGTAATGAAGAGGGCCTTACTGTGGATTTGGTACTATTCACGGTTGCATTTTTTAACCATCGTGAAGTTAGATGGCAGATTGTTGGGTGTTTTTTAAAAGATGGTATTTCTTTATTAGTACCTCAGTAGTAGCTTTAGAAAGGGCCACTTTTTAGTAATCTTAGAACATGAATGTGGGTATCCTTGAATTGTGGCTATCATTTTCCTTCTAATAGGATAATGGATCTGTGCTGGTTGTCATTAAAAAATTTCTGTTTGTCCTTGGATATACTTGTTTAAGGCTGATTTGAAGAGGATTAAAAACAAAACCTGGGGGCTGGAGAGAGAGAGTTCAGGTAAAAGCACTTGTTCTTACAGAGGACGTACCTGATTCCCTGAACCCACATGGTGCCTTACAAACACCTGTAATGCCAGTTCTAGGGGATCCAATGCCCTTTTCTGACTCCATGACACCAGTCACACACACAGTGCACAGAGCATGTAGGCAAAATGCTCACATGTAAAATAAGTCTAATTGACAATAAAGTAAGTAGGGTTTAGTGGTGCAGGTCTTTAATCCCAGCACTTGGTAGGGACTGGCAGGGGCTCTCTGAGTTCAAGGCCAGCCTGGTTTACAGAGTGAGTTCAGCCAGGACTGCACAGAGACGCCCTTTCAGATGGCAGGGCATGTCTTTCTGTCAGAATCAAGAAGCACAAAGAAAAGCATGAGTATTTGAATAAGATAGAGGAATGGAATGGCCTAGAAACACTGTTAGCTGGAGTGAGGGTTCAGATCTAATGAGAAACACAGTTGAAAAGAGAGTAAATGTATGTCAAACAAACGTAAATAACTTAAAATAAAGCGAAATTACTGGGTTGGAAAACATCTTACAAAACCTAGGAGACTTTTGAATTTTGGAAATGTTCTTAACAAATGATTTTGGGTGAGAAACCATTGAAAGTCATATTAGTGGTACATAGTAGGATTCAAAGGAAATATATCATTTGTTAAAAGTTTTAAATGACATTTTGTCCCGAAACTAACTGTCATAACTTCTACAGATAAGAGCCCGTTTTAGCTACAAAACCCAAGGTTCTCTGGAAGAATCAGTCTGTATTACACATATGTAATCTATATGAGGGTATTTTATGTATACATATGTGCATATGCTCATAATCATTTTCCAAGGACTAAAACATTAGGTTTGGGGTTGATGAGATAGATAGCTTAGCAGGTAAAGGCACTTACTGCTAAACTTGTTTAGTTCCTGGGACCTACGTGGTAGGAGAGAGCAAACTCTCCCATGTGATCTGACATCTGATCAACCACTGTGGCATGGGTAGCCCCCAAACTGGCCCTAGTAATTACTTTCTCATACTGTGTAGTTGAAATGTTGTATTAGTCCAACATATAAAGATTGTCTATTGCAGCTCTTGCCACTGCAGAGATGGTGTAGTTGGAGACTCCAGTTTCTTTTCACGTCTCATCTCTAAAAGCAGCAACTTTTCTGGCTGCTGCCTTCTAGGTTGGGCTCACTGTGGATCTTGCATCCCAGAAGTACAAACACCTCGAATTTAAGAAATTAATTTCATCCTTAGTTTTATCAACTTTAGAAACATCAGAAATGTTTTCTATAAAACTTCTGCCATGCTAGAAGGGGACTAAAATGAACAATGAAATGAAATGGGTGCATTCAATTCTGTGTCTAAAATTTGGGATTCATGACTTTTAGGGTTTTTTTGTTTTTTGGGTTTCTTTTGTTTTTTTGTTTGTTTTGTTTTTGGTCACTCTGCTTGTGTTTCTGGGTTTGTTTGTTCGTGGTTCTTTGTATCCTTTTATGTCCTGTCACACACCACTCTCATGGTGGATTATTTATTTTACCCTGGAAAGTTAATGGTCTTTAGTGATATAAACAGTTCTGCTGTTTTTGAGTTTACCTGTTAATAGTAAACATTCTTCTTTTTTTTTAATTTATATGAGTACCCTGTAGTGTCTTCAGACACACTAGAAGAGGGCGTCAGACCCCATTACAGATGGTTGGGAGCCACCATGTGGTTGTTGGGAATTGAACTCAAGACCTCTGGAAAAGCAGTCGGGCTCTTAACCACTGAGCCATCTCTCTAGCCCAATAGTAAACATTCTTTTTTGTTTTGTTTTGTTTTGTTTTGTTTTTTGAGACAGGGTTTCTCTGTATAGCCCTGGCTGTCCTGGAACTCACTCTGTAGACCAGGCTGGCCTCGAACTCAGAAATCCGCCTGCCTCTGCCTCCCAAGTGCTGGAATTAAAGGCGTGCACCACCACCACTCAGCAATAGTAAACATTCTTATCAATAATTCTGTACTCATCTAAAACTTAGAAGGGTGTATCATAACTATAACTATAAATATTTTATATCCTTTACTCAGTAGGGCAAATATAATAATGTACTGTGATCTAAACTTCAAAGGGACTGCTTACTATGTATATACATTTAACAATTTTTTTGGTTGTGAGTTTTTAAGTCTAATCTTGAGCATAATTACAATTTATATTTTATAGTAGGTAAGACTTAGGAAAAGATACTCTGAAATCTTTTCTCAGATATTTTGGATTGTTTTGGCAATGTTAGGCAACTAAGTTTAATGCTTTAAGAGCCATGAGTTGGTTCTGCATCAGTGCTGGCTCTCCGACTTTGGAGCTATGCCTCCTTAGACAGCTTGTTGTTATCTCACTCTGTCTCAGAGACTTCATCGTAAAACGAGTACTGTGATAGCTGGTTCCTGAACTGGTCATGAAGATTTAAAAAGCTATTTATTACATTATACTGGCGGGTGGGTAGCGAAGCAGTGCACACAACAGCATGTGAGGAGAGGACAGGCTGACTTGTGGAAGTCAGTTTTCTCCCTCTGCCATGTGGGTTCTGAGAAATAAACTGAAGTCATCAGGCTCAGTGGCAAGTGTTTTACCCACTGAACCTCCTCACCAGCCACAACCGGATGTTCACTAAAACAGTGTAATGTTTGGGAAGCTTTTGATACAATGTAAAATGGTAAGAGCAGTTACTCTTGCTACATTGACTAAGAAAGTTTGCTAATTCATGTGAAGCAGTGTATCAAGTGGTTTAGAATTATTGTGCTAAAGTGTGAATAAAAGTAAAAATACTTTTATTAATGGAAATTTTCTGTGGGTGCATTTCACATGGGGTAGAGGTGTTTCTGTGCTCCCGTGTTCCTGTGAGTATAGAGGCCAGAGGTGGTGGGTTTGTGCCTGTTCCATCACTCTTCACCTCATATTGGAGACAGAGTTTCTCATTTGAACCTGGAGCATGGTGATTCAGCTAGTCTAGTTAGCCAGCATTAGCAGGGTTTCCCTATCTCCTCCCAAAAGCTGGGATTGTAAGCAGATTGCCTCACCCACCCAGCATTTTACATGACTACTAAGGATCTGAACTGTAAGGCCTACTAAGGCTTAACAGTTGTCCAGTGGGAGCTCTGCCCACTGAGCTGGCTCTCTAGCTTTAAAGTTTTTAAACTATGAAGTTTTTTCATAGTTTTTTTGTTTTTTTTGTTTTTAATTTGAGAATGACCACTTTGATCTTACTTGACTTTATCTCTGGTTATACATTTAAATTAAATGTTCTGGGTTTTTTTGGGGGGGGGGATTCAGATGCACATATTTGAATATTAAAAATGCATAATAGATAGTGTACTGAACTTTAAAGAAAAAGCCTCAATTCTTTGGCTTTTAGCTCCTTAAATAGGTAGAAAAACATTGTGTTGAGGTATATAAAAGTGATATTTTTCTTCATCTGTAAGAAATTTTTCCATAACAGTCTCAAATATATTTTTCCCCCCACACCCCAAGAAATATATTTTAGTAAGTGTTTTACTAGTTTTTGTTTTTACATTAAATAGTTAAATATTTCTTGCCCTTGGCTTTGGTAGCCTATTTTTAGTTGTCTACAATGCGGAAAAGGAAGAAATGATGACTATAGTTATAAATTTAACCAATCAATTGTGGTCTTCTTTCTATCTATCAATCATCTAACAATATGAGTATGCACAGAAGAGTCAGATAATCAAAATGTAAAGTAATATGGGGGTTAATTTCAGCAAAGAAAAAGCTGTTGTTAGCCGGGTAGTGGTGGCGCACACCTTTAATTCCAGCACTTGGGAGGCATAGACAGGCAGATTTCTGAGTTCAAGGGCAGCCTGGTCTACAGAGTGAGTTCCAGGACAGCCAGAGCTAGACAGAGAAACCCTGTCTCGAAAAACAAACAAACAAACAGCTGTTGTTATTCTTATATATGCAGACTTCTATATTCTAAAAGGCTTTGCATTTAAAAAAAAAGTTATGTTCAGTGCTGGGGAAATTGCTCAGTCAGTAGAATGTGTGTCATGAAATCCTGAGGATCTGAATTTTATCCTCAGGCTGTGATTATATGCATTTGCAGTGTCAGCAGTGGAGAAGCAGAGAGGGATCCTTGGGGCATCATGACAAGCCAGATTAGCCTACACAGTGAGTTCCAACCCAAGGGAGGCTGCTGCTTTAAAAAAAAAAAAGTAGAAGAAGGTGGCACTTGATGAATGATGCCTGAAGATAATCTCTGGTCCCCATATCAGCGTGTGTGTGGTGGGAGTGGGTGTAGGTGTAGGTGTGTAGCTTAGGTAGGTAGATAGATCATCAGTTACTTCTCAAGGGCACCAATTTTGGAAGAAACTATCTAACCTAAAGGCAGAAGGAAACTGGCAGAGAAGTTTTAGCAGAGGAGTGAATATTATTCAGATTTGTATTTTTAAAAGTTGGTTGGCTATAGGGACCATCAAAATTTTTCCTGTAACTGGTCTGCCCATTTAACACAAGGAAACTGAAAAGCTAGATAAAACCTTTTTTGAAACCAGGGTGAATTAGGTAAACACACTGCAGAAAATGGAAGAGAAACAAGTATTGACGGTCTATAAATGTTGATGAGATCATTGGAGAACATACTCTGCTTCAAAGCAAGATTGCCAGGGCAGTGATTGGAGAGGGATCAAGAATATAAGGCTCATTCTGTAACCAGGCAAGGCCTGTTTTTTGACCTACAGATTGTCCTACAAGCAGGGTGTTCTGGGACCAGAGCCTAACAGAATCATCACCAAAGAGACCAGGAAGACTTTATTCAGCAACTTATGCAGTCCCAGAGCAGAACATTAAGTGGAGCTGGGGAAGTCCTGCAGAGCATGCTGAGGAAGGATTGGAGGAACCAGAGGGGAGGAGAGGTCAGGGACACATTAGGAGAACTCAGCCCACAAAATCAACTGACTGGACTCAAGTGGGCTCAGATCAGGGAGCCTGCATTGTCAAACCTAGGTTCTCTGCATGTATGTTACGGCAGAGTAGCTTGGTGTTCTTTCAGGAATCCCAACAATGGCAGTGGGAGGCTGTTTCTGACCCTTTTCCTCCTGCTGGGCTGCCTTGGCCAGCATTGATATGATGGTATGTGCCTGGTCTATGGTAGCTTGTTTCTCAAATAATAAGTGTTTTATTGATGCCCCTGGGAGGCCTGCTGTTCTCTTAAGGGGGGCCTGGGGAGAGGAGAGGTGAAAGAGAGAGAGAGAGAGAGAGAGAGAGAGAGAGAGAGAGAGAGAGAGAAAGAATGGGGGAGTGGAGGAAGAGGAAACTGCAGTTGGGATGTAATATATGAGAGAAGAGTAAAAAGAAAGAGAAGAAAGAAATAGACATTGAGCAAATTTAAAACCATGGCTCTGATACAGGTAGAAATGGAGCAGATTCGATAAAACATGGTATAAGTGACTCAGATGACAAATGAAAGGGGGAAATATTTCTGGATAGTGTCAAGGGAACTTTAGGTTATTAATACCAATAAATGGAAAGTCAATGAATTTAAATTAGTATCAGAATACCAATAATAAGTATTAACTGTTAGTATATTCATTTCCTAATGTCTTATTTTTGCTTTTGTTCATGTTGTACAAGCTACATGCACTCTGGGAAGAGTTGTGAATGCTTACAAACTCAACATAGTAAAAACACTGAGATTTTTTTTGTGATTTATAACAACATTCCCTAGTTCTTAACTATAAATTTTACATGGCAACAACCTCTGTCAAAATATCCATATGTTGGACATGCCTCAGAGTTTTCATAGCTGAGATATAATGAAATTCTTTTTTATTAGATATTTTATTTATTTACATATAATGAAATTCTTATGCTTAAAAGTATGAATATATTTGGTAAGTAGAACTTTTAAAATAAAAATTCTGTGAACTTCTTAAAACACATGTTTATCGGGGCAGTAGTGGCACACGCCTTTAATCCCAGCCCTTGGAAGGCAGAGGTAGGCAGATTTCTGAGTTCGAGGCCACCCTGGTCTACAGAATGAGTTCCAGGACAGCCAGGGCTACACAGAGAAACCCTGTCTCGGAAAACAAAAAACAAACAAACAAACAAAACACATGTTTAAACTGGTTCTACTAAACATGTAAAAATTCCTCACTTTATAAGCCCACAGAATATATTTTCAAATACCAGTCATGTAAAAAATACAGTTTATGGAGCTGGAGAGATGGCTCAGTGGTTAAAAGCACTGTTTGCTCTTGCAGAGGTTCTGAGTTCAATTCCTAGCAACCACATGGTGCCTCACAGCCATCTGTAATGGGATCTGATGCCCTCTTGTAGGTCTACATGAAGATAGAACACTCATATACATAAAATAAATATTTTAAAAATACAGTTTACATATTCTTTATCTTTAGTTGAATATATTTTATGCTAGTGGTCATGTGATAAAATAATTTAGGAAATATGGAAAGGTGAATATTACTAATTTGGAAACTGCTCAAAAGTAAATTTCTAACTTACAGTTATGCACCCTTTCAGTATATTTTTTATTATGTTTCAAGTGATTTTTATACAGTTCAAATCTGTAAATTATAAAAAAGAAAGACAGAAAACAAAAAGACAATAAGGCTCTCCGTGTATATATCCCTGATTCTCAACCTTCCTGATACTATGACCCTTTAATACAGTTGTTCATGTTGAGATGACCCCAAATATAAAATTATTTTTTTTGCTACTTCATAACTAATTTTGGTACTATTTGTGAATATTTGTGAATCACAAATAAATATCTTTATTTTCTGACGGTCTTAGGTGACCCCTGTGAAAGAGTCTTTCAGCAGTTCAACACCCCCCAAAGGGGTTGCAACCCACAGATTGAGAACCACTGATGTAGACTATAATGACAATGTTTTAATCTACATAGCTTGTTCAGCAAGTGCTTGTTCAGCATCAGCATTGAGATTAAAACAGGCATAGAGATATGAAGAAAGTCAGTAATCCCTACCTCGGAAAAAGGGTCTGTGGCCATCACCCACTGCAACCAACTAACTCTTACCTAAAACCAGTGCTTTGGAATACTTAAATTACCAATTCTATAAAGCAAGTGAGCTGAAGATTGTTGATCCATCACTGTCTGGCAGGCGGAGTCAAAGGTAGTAAAATTAAAATCAAAGATGCAGAGAACATTCAGAGAATGGGCTTTTTAACAACAGGAAGCTACTTGGAAGGCAGGAGTGGTGGCTCTGACCTTTAATCAAGCCCAGCACTCAGGAGGCAGAGGCAGGTGGATCTCTAGGAAGCCAGCCAGTGCTACACAGTCTCGTCAAACAAACAAGAAGACAAAATGGTATTCAGAAGCACACCTACTTCCTTCTCTGCCTGGCTGAGGTGGCCAGAGTGATAGCAGAGCTCAGATCTTCCACTGCCATCTGTAAGAGGAAACAATAATTGGCCTCTGACAGATGTGTCATCATCCCTTAGGCCCCATCTATCCTCTGTTTGTTTGTGTTTTGTTTTCTGCTCAGTGGCCTGGAACTTGCCAAATAGGCTAGGGTGTCTGTCCAGTGAGCCCCAAGGATCCACTGCCCTACTTCAGCAAAAGGGAACCCTGGCTTACACCACCTCCTTATAAACAGTGTGGAAGGGAGCCGGAGAGGTCCTGAGATAACATGCCCTGCTCCTTGAAGCCTTGGAAATGTGTATTTGTTACAAGTGCTTTTGTGAGTGAGGCTCAGCTCTTCTTTGGCCCTGTGACTTAATTTTAATAGGGTAGTGAGGTGTCTTGGTTAAGGTTTCTGTTGCTGTGAGAAAACACATGACCAAAATTAACCTGGGTAGGAATGGTTTACTTCATCCTATAATATGTAGCCCATCATTCAAAAAAAGTCAGGGGAGGAACTCAAGGCAGGAACCTGGAGGAGGAAACCGCTACAGAGGCCATGGAGGAGTGCTGCTTACTGATGCTCAGCCAATTTGTAAAATATTTAATTCCATTCAGGACTATGGGCCCAGTGTTGGCACTATCCATAATGAGGTGGGCCCTTCCATACCACTCACTAAGAAAAAGCCCACACAGGCTTGCCTTGAGGCCAATCTGGTGGGGGCATTTTCTTAATTTAGGTCCTGTCCTAACTAGCTAACCCTTGAAAGTAATATAAGGTTTTCATCAAATGAAACCTGGCGGCACATCTCAATTTATCCTCGGCTGCGTTACTCATGAAACTGAGTCCACCAGAACGCAGCCTCCCGAGTCCTGCTCCTTCTCCCCTGCTCTTTCCTACTGTTTCTCTTCTTTAATTAACTTTAAAATTTTGAAAGTACAAATTAAATGTTTTTAATAGACAAAAGTTAGTACTTTTAAGAAGTCCACATGCTTCTAAGAAATAAGTAAATGTATATTTGTTACAAGTGCTTTTATTAGGATTTCTTTTCTCTTGTTTTTTTCTCTCTTTTTTTTTTTGGTTGTTGTTGTTGTTGTTGTTGTTGTTGTTGTTGTTGTTGTTGTAGTGGTGGTTGTTGAGACAAGGTCTCACTGTGTGGCCCTGGCTGACCTGGAACTTACTTGTAGAACAGGTTGAACTTGAACTTACAGAGATCTGCTTGCTTCTGCCTTCCAAGTGATGAGATTATAATAAGCATGTGCCATCATGTCCTGCTGTCTCTTAATTTTTCTTAACTTTGTCTTCCTAAGAGTAGATGCAGATATGTGAGACTAGCTTATTTATCCTCTGAGAGGTTTATAGGTACTTTGAAAAATCAGTTAAAGGTTTCCTAGCCAAAGAATAGTTTCGTATCAGTGTCCTGTAGGCCTCCATCTCTAGCCTTGGAGAGGTGTCAGGGATAGAGTAACAGACTGGGTGACACCAGGCAGTGGGTGTGAGCATGGAGAGCCATCCCTTTGGTCTCCATGGACTTGGACAAGGTATTCTATTAACTCCTATCTGCTGTGGAGGAAGGAATAGTCACTTCCCACGGGAAGGCAAGGAAAGGCGAGTTTTAAAGGGAGGAGGCTAATGATGCTGAGACAGGCGGGAGATGGGGAGACCCCGTTACTTGTGCTGCATAGTGCCATTGTAGAAATAGGAAGATGTGGGTGTAGGTTAGCATGAGCAGGGTGCTGAAGCTTTCATTCAGTTGGCCTTTAATTTCCGAAGTTTGGTTCATTTAATTTATAGTAGTTGCTATATTTGAATATAACTAAACAACTTTCAACTTTGTAAAATATTTTTAAAGTAAAATATAATTTATCATACCATAATGTTTACCCATGCTTATGTAGTTTATGTACCATAAAATTCTGAGAATTAATTGTACAGTTCAATGAATGTATTTATTTACAACCATGAAGCCATCGCCACAACTGAGTACCATCTAAAAGAAAGGAGCTTAACACCCACCTCTGACCCTCGACAAGCAAGGAGGTGCTTTCTGCTCTTTGCCTTTCCTTAGGCATTTTCTGTTCATGAGAATGGGATATTACAACATGTCAATGTGTGATGTATGCGTTTGACTTCTTTTACTGAGAATATGTTTTTTTAATAGGAAAAAAACCCTGATTCGAGATTCGAGCCTCTACCCTCCTGGCTGGCGCACCCGCAGCCTCCCCCCACCCCCACTCCCCTCCAACCCAAAGACTCTGGCCAGGCCCATGTGGCCTGAGCATGCTTGGAGCCCGGGGGTGCTGCACCAGTCCAGAGGAGATGGCTGCTGTTTTAGACCCAGTGTGTTTCAGGTGACCTCAGATGTACCTCGACTACTGAGCTGCCAGATTTTTCATTCCTCTTTTGCAATGATTGTAAAAGTCTGGTGCCATTTTTAAGAAATACATTCAGATAACACACACACACACACACACACACACACACACACACACAAAAACCTGTTCATGTTCATTGATTTTTTTTTTTATCATGAGTTCTTCTTTTTTTAAAGATTTGTTTATTTATTTTATGTATATGAGTACACTGTAGCTGTACAGATGGTTGTGAGCCTTCATGTGGTTGTTGGGAATTGGGCTCCCTCCGGTTGGCTCCGCTTTGGTAAACTCTGCTTGCTCAGTCCCTGCTTGTTCTGGCTCAAAGATTTATTTATTATTATACATAAGTATACTGAAGCTGTCTTCAGATGCACCAGAAGAGGGCGTCAGATCTCATTTGGGTGGTTATGATCTGAACTCAGGACCTTTGGAAGAGTAGTCAGTGCTCTTACCCGCTGAGCCATCTCACCAGCCCCTTATCATGAGTTCTATAGCCAACAACAGATAAATTATATACTAAGATCATCATGTGAGATGTGTAGGTAAGTGATATGAAATCAATTCATATATTCACAGTTACATATTAAAGTGGTGAACTAGAGCTGGAGAGATGGCTCAGTGGTGGTAATGAGCCCTTGCTGCTCTTGCAGAGAATGCACAGCATGTTTGCCTCACAGTACCCCACGACTTCTCACAACTCTGTGTCTGATACCCTTCTGGTCTCTGAGAGCACCAGACATGCATATACATGTATGCAGGCTGTGGTGGTTTGAATACGCCTGGCCCAGGGAGTGACACTATTAGGAAATGTGGCCTTGTTCCAGTAGGTGTGGGTCTCTTTGGAGGAAGTGTGTCATTGTGAGGGTGGGCACTGAGAACCACATGGGAACCAGTCTTCTCCTAGCAGCCTTCAGATGAAGATATAGAACTCTCAGCTCCGCCTGCACCATGCTTGCCTGGGCCCTCCTGCCTTGATGGTAATGGACTGAACCTCTAAACCTGTAGCCAGCCCCCAATTAAATGTTGTCCTTATAAGAGTTGCCTTGGTCATGGTGTCTGATCACAGCAGTAAAACCCTGACTAATATACAGGCAAATACTCATGTAATTTTATAAACAAATTAATCCTTAGCCAGGCAAGGTGGTACATACACCTTTAATCCCAGGCAGAAGCAAGCAGATCTCTGAGTTTGAAGCCAGTATTTTCTGCATAGTGAATTCCAGGCGACCTAGGACTACAGAATGACACCTTGCCTAAAAAAGTATGGAATGTCATTTTTTTAAAAAAAAGTTGTGTAAATGATAGTTATTTATCTACAGATGTTGAACAGAGTCAATGTGCAGTATTACCATACTTTTTAAAGCAGAGATGCTAATACAGAGATTTACTACAGACACCTGCAGCATTTAAGTTGGAAAGAGAATGAACCCACAGCTTTTTTTTTATGTTTGTACTACAAGAGTCATTTACCCTATATAGTATTGATTATTTTTGTCAAAGCTAAATGGTAGTACTAGACATAAACTACAGATAGAGAAAAAGAGAGAGAATGGAAAGTTTGTGTTGCTCTTGAAAGTAGGTTGTCTAATTGTTTAAAAAATGTCATATTGTAGAAAAATGTTTATTTAAATATTTTACTAGAACATCACTTCATACTATTGGTTTAATTTGATTAAAGTAAAATGTGAGAGTGTCAGCTTCTTATTGAGACATCTGTGTAAATATATATAAGCAAAATGACTTCCCTTCATTAATGCACAAATAGTCCTTGTTAAAAATCAAGTATCCACATTTATCACAAGGAATTGCACCTGAAATGATTATTAACAACCAGCACAACTGGACTAATCTGAGGGAGAACTCCAATGTAGAAATTTAAGTATATCTCTTTCCCTTCTGTGTGCCTCTTCAGGGGGCTCTCTACAACTGTGCCTTTCTTCCTTTTGAAAAGCCAAAGTAATCTCTGTGTGGCTTGATTTGAAGTGCTGGTCTTCTCAGACACACCAGTGTTTAAGAGGACTACCCAGTAAGCACCACATCTGGCACAGTGTATATCTGTTTAGTAGAAAAGGAAGCAGGAGGTGGAGCTCCTCCTGCTTCGCTGTCGCTGTCTAGATTTAATGTCGTGGTTAGATTAGGAAGTTAGTGATGTCCTGCTGAAAACATCATAAATTGTTACAAAGACAAGTGTTTCTTTGTAGCTCTAATCACAGGTGAGAAGTAGAATTGATTTTGGGAATTCCTCCTTTGGGTTCATTTTGTGGTTGAGATTTGGGGCTTAGGCTGCTTGCAGTATCATTTTCTTGCACAGTAAGTAGCCATGACTAGGCATACCCCATCATTCACCATCTTCTCCTTAAACCTATATAGGACTACCCTTCTTTAGTCCTGTGCTCAGTAACAAATGTGCCCTTTTGTGTTTGTTTTCTTCTAGGTTGTACTCATCACCAAAGAAAAAACTCACACCAATGCAGAAGTCTGTTAGTCCATTAGTTTGGTGCAGGCAAGTTTTGGATTACCCAAGTCCTGATGTGGAGTGTGCTAAAAAGTCCCTTATCCACAAACTTGATCAAACTATGTCAGGTACGTCTATAGCTTTAATTGTGAATTCATTAATTTCTTTGGCCTAAAAGCATATATGTTGAATGTGTATATTTAGGCAGGCAGTTCTTGTTTGATAGCCTTTCTGAATTTCACTGTCTTCATCATGAAGGCTAGATTCATATAATAACAGTTTTTAAAAATGTTAGTCTCACTTTAGTGGATTATATCTATGAGGTTATGAATTTTAATTTTTCTAACAGTGACCTAAAACAGTTCCTAAAGTGAAAATGTTTGTCTCATGTCATCAGACGCATCCCACGTAATTAATACACTTTGGTAAATGGATGTGCTAGAGAGTATATGTGAAGAGCCAAGAGCCACCATGGCCTCACTCAAGAACTTGCTTGTTCCCTGTGTTGATTTTGTTTGGCTCCTCAAACTCCTCCTCCTCAGGATGAGGAGATGATGACAGATCTAAAGGAACCTAGCATGGCTTCTGGCTCATGGAAGGTGCCTGCCTCCTACTCACTTTTCTTCCTTCTCAGAGTTTTCTTTCTTTTCTTTTTTTGTACTTGACATTTTAATTTGTTTTAATACCCTTTCGTTTAACAGCATTCACAAAATTTACAAAATGTGTTCATGGTTATATTTGTGCCATTTCATGTAGCATGCCAGTGTGGGAATAAATATAGGAAAAGTATTGTCTTTCTTTGCATTTCTCTGTCTTTTAAAACTTACTGTTAATGAAATATAAATCATGATGAGTAATTCTGAATAGGCATTTTATTTTGTGTATTTATGTAGTAGTGTTCATGAGGGTGTATGCACATACCTGTGTTGGTGCAGGTACATGTATATATGTTATGTGCATATGTACATATGGAAGCTAAAAGTTTGCTTAGTTTGCGTTTCTATTGTTGTGGCTAAACAATGTGAGCAAAAGCAACTTGGGGAGGAGGGTGTTTATTTCAGTTTATAGTTCCCCATCACTGAAGGAAGACAGGGTAGTAACCTGGAGGCAGGAGTTGATACAGAGACATGAAGGAATACTGCTTGCTGGCTTGCTCAGCTATAGCACCTAGGAGAATCAGCCTGGGGATATAGCATCCTTCACGGTGAGCTGGTGCCGCCTTCTGCATCAATCATCAGTGAAGAAACTGCACCTTAAGCCAATCTGGTGGGGCACTTTCTCAATGGAAATGCCCTAATTCCAAGTGACTCTAGCCTGTGTCACGTTGACTAGCAAGTACATGTATCTTTCTCAATTGCTTCCTACCTTATAGTTTTGAGATGGGTTTTCTCACCGATCGATACAGCTAGATTGGCTGGCCATGGAGCTCTGTGGTGGTTTGAATATGCTTGGCTCTGGGAGTGAGTGGCACTATTAGGAGGTGTGGCCTTGTTGGAGGAAATATGTCACTGTGTAGGTGGGCTTTGAGGGCTCCTAGTGCTCAAGCTCTGCCCAGTGTGGAAGAGTCTCTTCCTGGCTACCTTTGGATCAAGATGTAGAACTGTCAGTTCCTTCTCTAGGGCCATATCTGCCTGGATGCTGCCATGCTTCCTACCATGTTGATAATGGACTGAATCTCTGAACCTGTAAGCCAGCCCCAATTAAATGTTGTTCTTTATAAAAGTTACCTTGGTAATGGTGTCTCTTCACACCAATAAAACCCAAGCTAAGGCAGAAATTGTTACCAGAAGTAGGATATTGATATCCCAACCATGCTTTTGTTTGGAGGAATGTGGATTTTGGGATTTTAAAAGCAATGAAATGCGTTAAGTGCGGCTTAATGGGCCCTATTAGAAGCATATGGAAGACAGTGTAACTGAGGGCGTTTTGAACTGTAGGGCCCTGACTCAAGAGTTTCAGTGGAAAAGAATTTTAGGATATGGCCTACAGACTCTTCTTGTGATATTTTGGTGAAGAATATAGCTGGTTTTTGCTCTTGTCTGAAGAGTCTGCCTGAGGCTAAAGTGAAGAGATTTAGATTAATTACACTGGCAAGGGATGTCTCCAAAAAGCCTAGTTTGGACTTTGCCCTGTGGTTCACTCTTAGGAAGAGCATTTTTTGATCAAGAGTAGCAACCTAAGGAAGAAAAACATACGAAATGTATAGTTCAAAGAGTAAAGGGGGGCCGGGCGGTGGTGGCGCACACCTTTAATCCCAGCACTTGGGAGGCAGAGGCAGGCAGATTTCTGAGTTCAAGGCCAGCCTGGTCTACAGAGTGAGTTCCAGGACAGCCAGGGCTACACAGAGAAACCCTGTCTCGAAAAACCAAAAAAAAAAAAAAAAAAGAGTAAAGGGGGTACCAAGAAGTGAAAAGGAGCTAAATTCTGTATTCAGTGATATTAAATGGAATTAAAGGAATGGTGACCTTGGAGCAAGATCTCACCCAGCTAAGCTTATTGTTTATGTGTTTGCAGTTGAACAAGGAGTAGTTATTTAACGTTAGGTGTTGTTATGACCTGGTTATTGTTTTCATTTGGACATAAGGAGATATGATTGTGTGTCAGAGTGACAAGAAATGGATTGTGATGGCTATTCTTGATTGTCAACTTAGTTATATTTGAAATGAACTACAATCCAGAAATGGAGGGCACAAATGTGATCCGTATCTTGAGGCTGAAAGCCACAGGCTTTTGATCCTGATATTGATGTGGGATGACACACTTTTGATACAAATCTTGATGCATAGTGGCCATGAAAAGCTTAGTTCCAGGCATGGTGGTACATGCTTTTAATCCCAGGAGACTGAGACAAGTAGATCTCTGTGTACAGGGCCAGCCTGGTACAGAGGAAGTTTCAGGTAAAGAAAAACTTAGGTTCAGGTGTGGCAGTACACAGTGTTAATCCCAGAACTCAGGAGACAGAGGCATGAAGACCTCTGAGTTCAGTTCCAGAATGGCCAAGCTTAGGCAGTGAAGGAAACCATTGGAAAAGAGAAAGCTGGTGAAAATGTAATCAGACAAGGGGGCCAAGTTCCAGCCCCGGCAAGCAGCAGAGCTTGCCAGCTTTGGCTATATCGCTCTGACTTTAGGGTCAAAAGTAGAAGGGGTTACTGGGACAATTGATGGTAGCTAGCTGGAGCTAAGAAATTAATGATGATTAACAAGAGACCAACATCACTGAGGTGAAATCTTCTGGGAAATGTGTTCTGAGAGCATAAAGAGATAACCAAGCTTGTACCTCAGGCTGTATCTGGACTTGGTTAGGTGTAAGAGTCACCCAGATGGTACTGGTTTTGAAGGCTATGGAGAACAACTGAGACCTCGAACTATGAGAGGCCAGGAAAGGCCATTGGTGAAGGTACAGCCTCAGTTGGAGGTTGACAGTCCAGGACTGAAGGGGTCATGTAAAGAAGTTGAGGTTTGGCACCATGAAGAGAGCCTATGAGAGGCTAAGGCTATTGGTGAAGCCTACTAGTTCATGCAGTAGAAGACCCCAGCATATTGGAGATGCCAGTACAATAGGATGACCAGCAAGAACAACAGCAGTAGTGGAGTGGAGTCAACTAGACCCTAGAGTGCTACCAAGGGCAGAGCTGGAGAAGTGACCCAAGTCCTTTGGAGGAGCCCAGAAGATCATGTATAGATCCAAGACATTGGAACAAGAAGCTGTAAAGTTGACGTTGCCTTAGATACCTAAAGATGTTAGAGAGGCCTGAGCTGTAGGATACCTGTCAAGGAAAGTGGGGCAGAGAGTGGGACCGGCCCAAGAGAGAGAAAGAAGTGTACTGCAGTCACCAGTGCAGAAAGAGCTGGACATCACACACGGAAATGCAGGGTGTGGAGTTTCCCCAGCTGATTTTTGGTCTAACTTTGGTCCAATATTTATTCACTATGACATTTTGGAACAGTAATATATATCATGTGTCATGATATATTGGAAGTATGTGATCTGCTTTTTGATTTTGATTTTATAGAGGATTACAGTTAAGGGACTGTAAATCTCAGAAGAGACTTTGAACTTTGAGCCTGTAATAGACTCTATGACTTTTGAAGATTGACTAAATGTATTTTGCATTATGCTGTGGCCCCATAGACTCAGGTGTTTGAACAAGCCTATGCCCCCTGCCCCAGCATTACATTTGCAAATGTGTACTGCTGTACTCAGGCTTTTATGTGAGTTCTGGGGATCTTTGTGCCTGTAGACATTTAAAAAAAGTAAAGTAATAATTTATGTGCATGAGTATTTTTCCTGTATGTATGTTTGTGCATGCGTAGGGCCCACAGAAGTCAGAAAAGGGCCTCAGAACCTCTGACTTAAGTGACAAATGGTTCTGAACCACCATGTGGGTAATGGAAACTGAACCTGGGATCTCTGCAAGAGCAGCAAGTGCTCTTCTTTTTTTTTTTTAAGGTTTACTTATATTATAAATAGATACATTGTAGCTGTCTTCAGAATCACCAGAAAAGGGTATCAGATTTCATTACAGGTAGTTGTGAACCACCATGTGATTGCTGGGATTTGAACTCACGACTTCTGGAAGAGCAGTCTGTGCTCTTAGCTGCTGAGCCATCTCACCAGCCCACAAGTGCTCTTCTTAACCACTGAGCCATCTCTCCAGCATGTAACTCACTTGTTTTTAGACTTTGTATTGCTTTACAGCTGTGTGGTTAAATTTTTCTGCTTTGGGCTTATTCTAAACATGTGGGTTCTTTGGTTAGAGTTTAAGCTGCAAGTGGTTGAGAAAGCAGAGGAAAGACTAAACAGTTAAGCTGGCTTGCTTAAGTAATGGTTATCATGTGCAGATAACTCACAGGAAATAATTACAGAGCTGCTGAATCTGAGTCTTTTCATCTCTGTAAAAAGCCCCTTTGGAAAAACAAAGCCTTTATATGAGTTTCAAAAAGATCTTGTCTAAATATGAATTCTCTTTTAGAATGATACTCTGGACCTTGATTTCTATTATGTTTGGTCTGTGATTGATTAAACAGATTCTTATAAATCTTTAGACAATGTGAAATAACTAAATTTTAGTCAGATGGTATTATTAGACATTCAGAATATTTCTAGAAGGCTGGTGAGATGATTCAGTGTGTAAGAACATGTTCTGCATGTAGATTTGAGTTAAAATTCCCATTACCCCCGTAAAAAGGCAAGTGTACTATGGATGTGCCTGAAGTCAGAGCTATGAGATGGAGGCAGGAGGATTTCTAGGGTTTGGTGGCTGCCAGCATAGCTTCAAGTTCAGTGAGAGACCCCATCTCAAGGGAATAAGGCAGAAAGTGATAGAACATCCCTTGTCCTTGTTAACCCTCTGCATATGTACTGGCATAGAACACATACACGGCACACAGCCCCCAGACAGATGTAGACAATATATGAATAAGTGGGTGTACTGACTGGTTTTGTGTGTCAACACAGACTGGAGTTATCACAGAGAAAGGAGCCTATCTTGAAGAAATGCTTCCCTGAGATCCAGCTGTAAGGCATTCTCTCAATTGGTGATCAAGTTGGGAGGGCCCAGCCCATTGTGGGTGGTGCTATCCCTGGCCTGGTAGTCCTGGGTTCTATAAGAAAGCAAGCTCAGCAACCCAGGGGAAGCAAGCCAGTAAGCAGCATTCCTCCATGGCCTCTGTATCAGCTCCTGTCTCCAGGTTCTTGCCCAGTGTGAGTTCCTGTTCTGATGGGAGTTCCTTTGGTGATGAACAGCAGTATGGAAGTGTAAGCTGAATAAATCCCTTCCTCTCCAACTTGCTTCTTGGTCATGATGATTTGTGCAGGAATAGAAGCCCTGACTTAGACAGTGGGCAAGACTGTTAGAGCACAACTTGATTTTAAAACAGGGAGTGGCCTAGATTTGGCTTGCAAGTTATGGTTCTCCAGTTCTTGGTTTAAGACTGAATAGTTATTACATACTAACCTAGATTTGTGTATCTCAAAAGGAAGAATTCTTTGTTTTATTATAACAAGGGTATTTAAGACTAAGGGAAGTGGGAGGTGGATGGTATGTGTCTGCAATTCTAGTATAGGGTAAAGTAGAAAGAGTTCAAAGCCATACTGGATTGTATATCAACTCTAAACACGCCTAGAAACATGAGTGGGGCAGTGAGGGGATGAAGAAAGGACAGACATACAGACACACATAGACAAAAGCTAAGGTCAGGTGGGCGGATGGAGCCATAGCAGCTGTGTGAAAACCTGGAATACCAGCCTTTATCCCGGACAGAGAGGGAGGGGCTAGCTGGTCCTGGAATACCAGCCTTTATCACGGACAGAGAGGGAGGGGCTAGCTGGTCCTGGAATACCAGCCTTTATCACGTACAGAGAGGGAGGGGCTAGCTAGTCTTGGTAGGAGGTCTTTGTAGGTGAGCAGTCTTGGGCTGTAAACAGCAGGGAGAAGATAGTCATAGTACTAGTTTTTGTACTGGTCAGTCATTCCTAAACAGTCACACTTAAATACAGTGTCAGCATTCACACTCAGCCATCCCCATGGGTCTGAGGTGTTGGCTGTTGACTTGGCAGTGCTCATGTCAAACAATACACGTTCATTCATGCCTTCATTCACTCTTTACAAGTTCACTAAGGACCTCTTCAGCTCCCACAAGGAAACAGACAGACAAACTGGGGGTGGGGAAGGGAGAAACAAAAAGGAAATTGAAGGGGCTGGAGATGGCTCAGTGATTAAGAACTCTTGACTGCTTTTCCAGAACACCTAGGTTCGTTTCCCATCACCCACATGGCAGCTCACAATTGACTGTAACTCAGAGGATCTGAATTCCTCTTCTGACCTCCAAAGGCACCAGGCATGTACATGTACACTGACATACATGCAGACAAAATACCCATACATATGAATAATGTTTTTAATTGTAGACATATGTAATTTTAATTGTAGACAGTTATTCTTAATCAGAACTGCATGCTATCAAGTACTATATCTGTTTAACAGTGTTTAAATTATAGCTACATGCACAATACAAATTACCAAATTACATAGGTATAATTATAAAATATGTATGTAATGTATATATTTGAGATTTATAGCTATAGCTAAATCTTTTTGAGGTAATATCTCACTGTGTAGCTTTTGCTGCTTAAAACTCACCTTGTAGACCAGGTTGGCCTTGAACTCAGAGTGTTTCACCTGCCTCTGCTTCTTAAGTGTTGGGATTAAATTTGTGTTACCATGCCAAGCCACTTTTAACTTTTTAGTGGAAAAAAATAACCAGTTGCAAGTTTGAATTTTATAGTATTGAACTCTCCTGTTTTCAAGAAGATTTTTTTTTTAAGATTTATTTATTTATTATATGTAAGTACACCATAGCTGTCTTTCAGACACTCCAGAATTTGGCATCAGATCCCATTACTGATGGTTGTGAGCCACCATATGGTTGCTAGGATTTGAACTCAGGACCTTCGGAAGAGCAATCGGTGCTCTTAACCACCGAGCCACCTCAGCAGCCCCCTCAAGAAGATTTTTTTTAATAGAATTTTTGATAAGGCAAAACTTACCTAGAAATTTGAGAGCTTATAGTCACCTTGTTCTGGAGATCCTGTATTCACCTTTCCAGCTGGGGTTACAAGTGAGTCAACGTACTTGTCACATTTACACAGATGCTAGGCTTCTAAACTCCAGCCTCATGTTTGCACAGCCAGCCCTTACCTACTGAGCCAGCATTCCCCAGCCTCTCCTTTGAGTTTTTAATGGAGACTTAATTGCAAAAGCCTGATTGTAGCATGGACAACTGTGTCAAAGGGTATAATAAACTTTTTAGAAAGCCAGCAAGACCCCTCTGAAGTAGGGATCTTAATCTATCAGATAATATAGGTGAAAAAATTTTTTTTCTTTGTAGCTAGCTCCATGACAGAAAGGGAGGGAAATATTAGAATTTCTAGACCGACCTAGAGGAAGACAAATTCTGATTTCTATCTCTTGAGCTGGGAGGTGATTGATAAGGTAAGAACTATTTATAAAGTCAGAATATATTTAATATCCTGGGGGATTATGAGTAAAAAAGAGATAAACAAGATATGAAGAAATAGAAGGAAGCACCAGAAGTGATTTCTACATTTTTCGCTTGTGTGGCAGGACATGTCACATCGGTTGTCTCAGTTGCACTATTGCTGTGAAGAGGTACTGTGACTAAGGCAACTTATTAAAGAAAGCATTTCACTGGAAGCTTGCTTATAGTTTCAGACCATTAGTCCACAACCATCATGATTGGTAGCAGTGGAGGCAGGCATGGTCCTGGAGCAGTAGCCGAGAGCTTACAAAGTATTACCTGAAAGTTCAAGGCAGAAAGAGAGAGAAACCTCAAAGCCCACGCCCAGTGACACATCTTTCCAACAAGGCTATGCCTTCTCCAACAACACCACACCTCCTCATCCTTTCTAAACAGTTCCACTAACTAGGATCAAGTATTCAAACATGAATATATAGAGGCCATTATTATTCAAACCACCACACCAGTCTAAATGAGGGATGTTGCCTAGGTCCTGTAGGAGAGATTGATTTTAGCAGAAAGACTGTACATTGGATTTGGTGTGCTGACTCTAGGACACATTGGCCATACCTGCGGGGACATAATTGACATTAAAGCTCAGAGGAAGAAAGCTTGGGACTGAAGACAAAGAATGGGAGTCTTTGGCATATTGATGGTCATTAATGTTGTAAAGAAGAACACAGAAGAAGAGGGCATGCTGGTGATTAGTAAGCAAATATAATAAACTAGAGGAGATTGAAATTAGCAATTGTGCTTTTGCTCAGGTTGACATTTCTGTGATCATGTATAGCAATACATCACAAATATGTATAGATTGTGCTGTCTCATAGAGACTAATATATACAATCACCTGGTCTGTCTAGACAGAAAAGTGTTTCTCCTTCCTCTTTCCTAAACTACTCACTGTTCTGTCAGTAGGCAAACCAGAACTTCAGCCATCTAATTTATTTTTCTTTATTCATCTTCCAGTTTTTAATATCTGTTCCTTTTTAAAATTCACTCACTAGTCACTGTTTATTACCTAGTCTAGTCTATTTATTAGATCTCCTCTCTGATATGATTGTACAATGCTCTTTGCTCAAAACAATAACAGCAACAACAACTCCTCCCTCCCACCCCTGACTCCTACCCCCCCACCTCCCAAAAAAGAACCCTAAAGCTTTAACTTGCTACTGAATAGATTTCATGCTTCTGGGCGTAGTGTATCAGGACTTCTATTACTTCTGCTACTTAGTTTTGAGTGGGAGGCGGTGAGAAACAGGGTGTTCTCTATGTAGTCCTGACTGACCTGGAACTCACTGTATACATTGGCTGCCCTCAAAATCAAAAAAGATCCACCTGCCTCTGCTTCCCCAGTGCTGGGACCACATCCTACTCCAGCTACCTTTCCCTAAGCTGCTCCTTCCTTTTCTTTACCACTCACCATAGGCTACTCTTCCTTGAGCACTTGCTGTTTTTAAGATCTCTCTCTCCACAGCCCATGTCTATATGTGCTCTAGGATTTAGCTTGTTTATAAATATTGAAAATGTTGTATAGTGGAAGGAAAAAATATCCATTTAAGGTATGATGCATGGGGGGGGCCATTGGGGGGAGGATGTGTGGTTTTACTTGCTGTTTTAGACCCAACACTGTAAGGCTAGCTACCATGCTCCTTAAGCTCTGGTGGGGTGACAGAGGTGTCACATCTGTGGCTTCCCACTCAACAGTCACTTATTCTCAGCATTTGGACCACTTACAAGTCCAGTTACTGCTGACTCCTATGAGATTCCCTACCTAAGCTGACAGCAGCACTAATCTGTGAACACAAACAGTTATATAAAAGGTGGTTTAATGGGATATCATGTCCTGACCTCATGAATCTGTAATAAGAAAACTTTTTGAAATGTTAACCTTTTCCTAGTTACTAAATTTGATTTTCTCCCTTTTCATTAATACAGCTCTCAAGAGGCAAAATTTATACAATAATCCCTTCAACTCTATGAGTTATTCAAGTCCTTATAGTCCAAATGCCAGCAGCCCTTACAGCAGTGGCTTCAACTCTCCATCCTCCACACCAGTGCGACCTCCCACAGTCAAGCAGCTTATACTTCCTGGAAATTCAGGTAGGAGTGGCTTACCTCCGAAAGTAACAACTCATTTTATTTATGAAACTGAAGCAATAGGAGAAAATCTCTTTGATGTGCTGTTTTATACCAGTTACTGTACTGGATCCCAAAGACACCAAGGTAAGTTAGTGGCAGCCTGTTTTCTGCATATAATTTTCTTTGGTGTATACCTAAATCTGGTTTTAAAATTAGTATTTAAAATCTGGTTAAATTAAACAGGACCACAAATTTGATTCCTTTAACCAATAAAACCTATTTACAGCCTGTTGGGGTTATAAAGTCTACAGACCTGTTTTTGAAAGAGGTTTAGTAAGCATTTAGCATTGGTTATGTCTGTGAATGGACAGTGTGTGCTGTAGTAGATTTGAGGGCAGCAGACTGCGGTGGCACTTTGCTTGAGTAGCTCACTATTCTCTGTAACTCACTACATCTCTCTTACTGTGTTCTTTAACCTTTTAGTGCAGCTTCCTTCAAAATGGTGAGTGTGCATGTGTGCTTGTATGCACATGCATGGAGAGTCCACAGGTTGACATCAGGTCTTTTCCATTTCCACCTTAGTTTTGTGATCTGTCTGTCACTGGGCCTGGAGCTCATGTTTTGGCTAGACTGGCTGGCCAGTGAACTCCAGAAACCGACCTGCCTGTCTGCCCCTCATGCTCGTTTACAGAATCTGCTGCCCTAGGTGGTATCTTCAGCAATCAGGGCTTACCTGTAAGAGGCAGCTGGGGCTGTAGCAAATTTGGGAGTCACTTGAATTACCCTAACCAACCATTTGAAAGGACTTTTCTTGTGCCTGGTACTGGGTTTTTGTTAGTCTTTGATTCCTGTGGAGAGCATTGTTAGCCCAAGCAGCATACTTCCTTTAAGCTCTCTCAGGTTCGTTCCCTCCCTCCCTCCCTCTCTCTCTCTCTCTCTCTTTCTCTTTCTCTCCCCCCCCCCCCCGTCTTTCTTTCTCTCTCTCTTCCCTCCTCCCTCCAGAGAGAAGGTAAAGTATGTATAGATATGTACATGTATATACACATGCATACATACATACAGATGCTTTATATATAATTTTAGATAAATATAAGATAATATGATTTCTTGAGGCTTTTATCAAACCTTGATGTTTTTATCTGTCCTTCTTTTTTCTTCTGTATTGATGTCCCTCCCCATTCCCACTCGAAGCTCCTCCTCCTCCATTTTTGTTTTCCTCTTAGTATCACATGCTACTCCCTCTCTAGAGCTCCCTCAACCCATGGTTCCAGTATACTCTGCTGGTTTTCTTCAGTCATTCTGTGTTTATAAATTCATGCCTGAAGATTTGGAGCTAGGAATGGCAGATGAGAGAACCTGGCTTTCAGTCTTGAGTTATAATCTTTTCTATGTTTACCTGCATAAACTTGATTTTATGCTTGATTTTCTATCATGACTTGATTTTAGTTTTTATAGTGCAGTAGTATTCCTCTATCTCTATGTGTCACATTTTGATTATTCGTTAAATCAGTTGAAGGGCATTTGGGTTGTTTTGTCTCCAGGCTCTTGTGAATAGGGCAGCAGTGAGCATCTCAGCAGGTATCTGCAGAGGACCATGTCAAGTCTTGTGGGCATAGGCCAAGGAGTGATATGCTTGGATCATATGATAGATTTATTTCTGTCTTTTTGAGGATGCTCCATACTGATTTTCAAAGTGGCTGCATCCACAAATTTCCATTCCCACCAACAGTGAATAATAAGGATTCCTCCTTCTCCACAATCTTGCCAGCTTTTGTCAGTTTTGTTGTTGATCTTAGTCATTCTGAATGGGACAATATGAAATCGCTAACTTGTTTTAAATGTGTCTTTCTCTAATTGCTGAGGACTAGGAGCACTTTGGAGGTACTGTTTAACCATTTTGATTCCATCTGTTGTGTTCTCTGTTCAGATGCCTAGCCCATGTTTTAATTGGGTCATTTGTTTCCTTCATTCTGAATTTCAAATTCTTTGTCTATCCTGAATATTTAACCTTCTATTAGGTGTAGCTGGCAAAGATTCACCCTTTCTGTCAGTTTCTTTGTGACTTGTTTTTTTTTTTTTTTGGCTGTACAGAGCCTTTTAGTTTTTTGCTGTTTGTTTTTGTTTTTTTTGGAACAGGTTCTCTATGTAGCCCTGGCTGTCCTGGACCTTACTATGTAGACCAGGATGACCTTAAACTATCCGAGATCCACTTGCTTCTGCCTATATATCTGTTTTGTGCTATTATCATATTGTTTTTATTACTACAACTCTGTACTATATCTTGAAGTCTAGAATGGCAGTCCACTCAGTATTACTTTTTTATTGTTGTTTCTGATTGCTTTGGCTATCTAGGATGTTCTCTGGTTCTATATAAATTTTAGAATTTTTTTTCATAACTCTGTGAAAAATGTTGTGGGTATTTTGATTGGGATTGTTGTTATTGGATCTGTAAATTGTTTTTAATAGGATGGCTATTTTCACTATAGTAATTCTACTGATTAATGAACATGGTGCCTTTCTATGTTCTAGAGTCTCCCTCTCATTCAGAGATCTAAAGTTTTTGTTGTGGAGGTCTATCACCTTCTTAGTTAGGTCTGTTCCAAGATATTTTAATGTTTTGATAATGTAAATAGCATGTATCCATGACCTCTTTCTCAATGTGTTTGTTGTTGGTGTGTAGAAAGGCTACTGGTTTTTATAAATTGATTGTGTACCTTGTAACTTCACTAAAATTAGTTGTAAAAGTTTTCTGAAAATACCTAATTTTAAAAAAATACCTAATTTAAAAAAAAAAGTTTTCTGGTCGAATTTTTTGGGATCTCTTATATACAGTATCATCTGCAAATAGGGATACTTGACTTCTTTTCCTATTTGTATCACTTTAATTTCCTTCTCTTGCCTTGTTGTTCAGGCTGGTGCTTCCACCACGGTCTTAAAAAGAAGTGTCCGTAAGTGGACTACCCTGTTGTATTCCTGATTTTTATGGGATGACTTCAAGTTTGTCTCCACTTACGATAATATTCACTTAGGCTTGTCATATCTACCCTGTATTTAGGAGATATGTCCCTTCTAGTCCTCCATTCTCTAGGACTTTTATCATGAAACCGTGTTGGGTTTTGTCAAAGGCTTTCCCTTCACCTTTTGAGATGATCATATGATTTTGCCATTTATGTGACTTTTGTTTACTAACTGTGTTGTGCCCTCCAAACTTGCATTTCTAGATAAAACCAACATGGTCATGGTAGATGACATTCTTGATATTTGCCTGTGTTTGGTTTGCTAGTATTTTATTGAGGAGTTTTGCATATATGTTCATCAGGTATATTGGTCTGTACTCTTTTGTTTCTTTGTTGTTGTATCTTTCCTAGTTTGAGTCTTAAGAGTAATACTGGCTTCATAGAACAAGCTTAGGGTAATCCTTCTTATTTAGAAAAAAAAATTATTGGTTGTGGTTCTTTGAAACTTTGGTAGAATTCTGCTGTGATACTATCTAGACCTGGATTTTTTTTTTTTTTAAGTTGGAAAGCACTTTATTAGTTTCAGTCTTCTCCTTTATTATGAGGTTTCCCTGTTCATTTTTTATTCTTAATTTAACCCCCACTTTGTGTGTGTGTATGGTTAGTTAGACCAGGAAGGCCTTGATGTGTCTTAATTATTTCTTGCCGTCTCCTGGTTTTGAGTTGAGTCATAAAGACATTTATTTATTCTCTTTAATGCAGACATTTAGGGCTATAAACTTCCTTCTTAGGACTGCCTTTAATATGTCACAGAGCTTTTGTTGTGCTCTGCTTTTATTTTCATTTATTTTTAGGAAATTTTGATTTCTTCTTTGACCCATTTATCATTCAGTAAGAAGTTGTTTATGCCATGGAAATTTTCTTGTCCGGTTGGGATTCGGTGTGTTTCCTGTGTCTGTATGGATATATCTTTGGAACGTTCTCTCTATGATCTATCTTATCACTGACCTAGTATTCTCTCATCTACACCTGTAGTTCAAAGGCTTGGTATTTTGATGCTCAAACATTTCCTGCATGTTCTTTTTATGCTTGTATTTTTTTGTATATTCTTATTTCATCCAAATCCTCTACTTTAAGTCCTGATATTCTTTCTTCTGTTTGATTCATTTCTTTTTCTAAGGCTTTCCCCAGAGTTTTCTAATTGGCATATTGAATTTTTCAGTTCCATCTTCATTTTAGCTTGTATGTGTTTAATTCTACTTCTTTGTTGCATTCAGTTTTCCAATCTTAAATCATCATTGTCATTTCATCCAGTCATGTATTTGCATTTGCTTAGGCATCACTCAAGCTTTGTTAACCTTTTGGAGGGTTAAGAAGTGTGTGTTTGTGTCTTCTTAATTTTTTTCAAACCCTTTGGTAAGTTTATGGTTATCCTTTTAAATTCTGTGTTTTGGAGTTCATCTAGGGAGCACTTCCATAGTTGTTGTGGGTTTGAAGGAAGCTGTGCTATCTTGGCCATTCATGTTTTTGTATTTGCGATTTGAGTTAAATATGTGGACTTCTTTCTTTATTTTTGTGTCTTATCAGTAATCTGGCAGATCTGAGCTGGGTCAGGTAAAGGTAGTGGATAATCTGTTTAATTGAACTTGCAAAGATGGTCTCCAAACCACTGGTCTGGTGCTAGGGCTTTGAGTGTGGAGATGGCATCAGGCAGAGAGGGAAGGATGGTAGAACAAAGGAGTGTCAAAGATAGCTGTCCACAAAGCAGGTTGCCGATCTGGAGGCCAGCCCATGGCCATAAAGATGGCTGTAGACAGAAGGGTTAAAAATGAGGAGAAGGTAGCAACAAGAAAAGGCTACTTCCTTACAAATATGGTTTCTGGACAAAGAAGGATCTTAGGTGGGTCTGGAACTAGGCTTGTGGATAGTTAACTGTAACGGTGATTTTTTTTTTTTTTTTTGAAAACTAGATGTATTATATGCCTGTAATCCTAGCACTTGGGAGGCTATGGCAGGAGGATTGGAAGTTGGAGGCTAACCTAGGCTACATAGTGAGTTCAAGGAAAGTTTACATTACAAAGTAGAACCTTGTCTCAATAAAAACAAAAACAAACAAAAAGCCTTTTATCATTTCTTCTGTGAAACAGATTCCCATGAAAGTATCTCCTAAGGAACACACTAAATTTGTGTGTATATTCCTTGTTTCTATAGTTTTTTCCTTTTGGTTTAGTGTAATAGCGCACTTTTAAAAATGTACCAATAAAGCCGGGCGTGGTGGCGCACACCTTTAATCCCAGCACTTGGGAGGCAGAGGCAGGCGGATTTCTGAGGCCAGCCTGGTCTACAGAGTGAGTTCCAGGACAGCCAGGACTAAACAGAGAAACCCTGTCTCAAAAAACCAAAAAACAAACAAACAAACAAAAAAAATGTACTAATAATCTTGAAACCATCTATTATTCTTCTAGTTTGCTAGCATGGCATCATGTAGGACAAGTTAACTTAGTATTCTTTTGAGGGCTGGTTCTTAAATGTTTAAAAAATTACTTTTCTCAAATTAGTTGTGTTGTTTAGGAAAAGTACTTTTTTTTCTTCAAGGAAAAGATTATGATGTTGCTAATGACAAATTTTGAGAGGAGAAAGCACTATATCATACACTCATCTACTTACAGAGTGGTTTCCCTGACTATCTTACAAAAGTTGAAGTTCTCTGGCCCAGTGGTATTCAACCTGTGGATCATAAGGGGCCACCTAAAACCATTGGAAAATGTAGACATTTACATTATAGTTTATAACAGTAGGAAAATTACAGTTATGAGGTAGCCACAAAAAGAATTTAATGGTCACCCTAACGTGTAGGGGTCACCTCAACATGAAGAACTCTTTTAGAGGGTTAAGAATCACTGGTCTAGCCTGCAGTTACTGTCTATCAGGCACTTGCTGAAAGCTTATTTATTTTGTGGGACTTAAGTTACATTTTTTTCTCCTAATGAGTTCAGTATCTAATTTTAGTTTTGGGGAGTTTTGTAAATGTAAATGGCAGAATAAAAACCAAATCAAAGGATGGAATTATTTGGTTAATTGTACCAAATTTTAGCTCAGTTTTTTTTCTTACTAAGGTTTGATGTGTTTTTTTCCTTTTCCTAAAGGTAACTTCAAAAGTGCATCAGATAGAAACCCTCCACTCAGCCCTCAGTCCTCTATAGACAGTGAGTTAAGTGCTTCAGAGCTAGATGAGGACTCTATTGGATCCAACTATAAGCTAAATGATGTAACTGATGTGCAGATCCTAGCCCGGATGCAGGAAGAAAGTAAGTTTTCACTCCTAAAATTGAGATTTTTGTTATTACACAGCTTATTGTATATATTCAATTTATTATGCATTTTCAAGTGTTATGAAATATAGTAAGATGATGAAAGTATAAGTGCTGAAGTAAACATTTCACAGCTTAATGCCACATATGTACTTGCTTTCAAATTGTACTTTATATAAGATAGCTTCGCTGTAGGAAGGACAAAAAAGACATATTAAGTCAGTCAGTGGTGTGTGCCCCGTACATTTTGAATTGGCTCTTGTTGCTGTAATTATTATGTTACTCTGTATCTTAGTGTGTTTCTAATCCTCTAGGAAGCCTTCTTAACCTTTCACTTACTCTTCTTCCATGAAATTGTAGTGTCACAGTTATACTCCGTATCTCCTTAAGTACAGTAAGAGCCCCAGTGTTTCATGTTGCCCCTGTCATGGTATGCCTTCATGAAGGTATACCTTCATGGTATGCCTTGACATACCATGTGTAAGCTTTATCAAGTTGTAGGTTTTAGGAAACTGCAGGCTGTTTCCTACTCACTCCACTGGATCATTTCCACCTGAGTATGACCTCCCCTAGAAAGATGCAGAGCTTCGTGCTGCCTTGATTCCTTAGCCCCCAAATGCTAATAACACGGAACACCTTTCTCCTGTGATTTTTCTCTCTCTCTACTGAATCGGTGGGGTCAGTAAGGTGCTAGTTATTTATACACAGGAGAGAGAATGCTGCCTAATGCTGCACCTCAGAGTAAACTCAGGTTTTACTTTGAACGCTGACTTCTGTGGAGAGTTCTGTGGACTATTTTCTGTAGCTTTGATGCTAGGTTTAGGTAACAAATATAGAAATCAGAACTTTTTATACTTAGTAGTTCTTTCTAAGCCATTAGGCTAGAAAATTGAAAACATCTTCCTGCCCTCCTTTTTTAAAGCTATGTTTTTTTTCTTACAGCATGGCTCTTCTAAGATTTGTATACAGTAGTTAAAAATTAGAATTCCATATTTGAGCTGTTGCCTGCCTAAGGGCCTTTGTTTTTACAGTGAGAAATACAAACTACTATGGTGATTGTGACTGGCTTAAAGTTCTCCTTTGTTCCTAGAGAGGCTGCACTGGGTCACAATGTCCCCTATTGCCCTGCTGTCTTCTGTTATTGCTGCTTACTGCAATAAGTTACGTCTGCGCATCCCAGACCTACAGGGCTAGGGCTACCTGTACCTAGCAGTTCTAAGGTTTGGGAGGGGTTGCTTGCCCTTTATTTTGCAGTTGGTGGGGAATGCACCTTGTGTTTGCTCTGCCACTGAACTCCTTTTCTAGGGATTTATGGTTTTAGAAGATACCCTGGAGCTCGCCCCTTCACTAGCAGTTTCTGTGCATAAAGGTTTGAATCTGGCTGCACAATCCCTTTTAGTGGATGCTAGTAGCAAGCAGGACTTGCTGACGACACAACTAGATTCCTTCCTTCCCCTCATTATAGCTTTAAAGGTTCATATGCTGATTGCTGCACTGTTCAGTGTCTACATGGCTCCCCTTCAGAGCTACCTCAGTCTGAGTTTGGGATTGTGTTTAAAGGAGAACTGCTTTTTGTTTTGTTTTGCTTTTAATTTATGGCTTTACCTTGTTATTTAGACCCCAGAGTAAGAAGTCTTACAATTAAGCAAGTGATACATTTTCATTCAGTTAAAAATAACTTTGGGATGTGATTTATGCAACTTCATATAGAATAATTCTACAAGTAGAAAAGGAATTTTTGTTTATATTTGACACCCTAAATTGAATTTCTCAATAATAATCATTTACTTCATTTTTTAAATATTTAAATGTTTGAAAATATAGTCAAAGAAATAAATAATGCATTTGTTGTTGCTAGGTCTCCGGCAAGAATATGCAGCCACCACCTCTCGCCGCAGTTCTGGTTCATCTTGTAATTCTACGAGGCGGGGCACCTTTAGCGATCAGGAACTGGATGCTCAGAGCTTGGATGACGAAGATGATAGTATGCATCATGCGGTGTACCCTGCTGTTAATAGGTTTTCTCCATCCCCACGAAATTCACCCCGACCATCTCCTAAGCAGTCGCCTCGAAATTCACCTCGTTCACGGTCTCCTGCCCGGGGAATAGAATACAGTAGAGCATCCCCACAGCCTATGATTAGCCGCTTGCAGCAGCCTCGCCTGTCCCTCCAAGGCCACCCCACAGATTTACAGACAAGCAATGTTAAAAATGAAGGTAAAACAGCAGAGCTTGGGAAAGAGATGTCCATATTTTAGTGTAAAAAGAATGCATTTTCCCCTGATAGTTTTATTTCACACAGGTAGTCGTGTTCATTAATGTAAATGTAAGGAGAAAGAAAGTTTAAGTTTATGAAGCTAATTATCTGTCAGTTACTAATGTGATTCTCAAGCTCAGATGCAGGCCTAAGTGCACATGGGAATTTTTAAGGTTTGCTTTATTTTAGTCACAGAGTGGCCCTTATTTGTTTAGGTTTGATTATGTAACTTCTAGTTTCTTTAAGGGTGCTTTATTTCATTCATTTTTATCCTCTAGATTAGCTTTTATATATATATTGTGTGTGTGTGTGTGTGTGTGTGTGTGTGTGTATATATATATATATATATATATATATACTGATATATATACTGATAAATTTCCTGATGCTTCTATAGTTATACAGAATGAAATGTTTAAATGTATTTTACTTTGAATTATACTTAATATTTTAGTTATCCAAAAGAATGGTTTGATTTTTTTAAAATTATTATTATTTATTTAAAATCTCATTGTTATAGAAAAACTTAGACGCAGTCTTCCAAACCTATCCCGAACGTCGAGCGCACAGGTTGACTCCGTGAAAAGCAGTAGAAGTGACTCCAACTTTCAAGTGCCAAATGGAGGAATACCTCGAATGCAGCCTCAGGCTTCAGCCAGTAAGTACCTTCTTTACACTCTGAAATGTCGTTCAGAAACAGAAGGGGAATTATAGAAGCTGAGTCAGTGCTGATGTAAGCCATTGCTACAATATGGCAAGGTAGCTCAGATGGTCAGGGCACTTGTTGTCAAGCCTGGCCACCTTAGTTAGAAACCTTGAACTCGTGGTAGAAGAAGAAAACTGTATCTAACCTCTGTACCTGTACCATGGTATATGTACCACCCCTCCCCTACCCGGTAACTAAATAAAAAGTAAAGTAAAATTAAAAAGATAATATTGTAAGAAAAATTTAAAATTGTCTCAAAATATTTAAGTCTAACCAGTTTCTATAACTGTATGACACATTGATTTCTTCTTCCTCTTGCTAAAGGTCATCTTTGTTTTGTTTTGTTTTCTGTTTTTTTGTTTTTGAGATAGGTGTCTCTATGTAGGCCTGGCTTTCCTGGAACTCAAAATGTAGACCAGGGTAGCCTTGAAGTCACAGAAATCCTCCTGCCTTCCCCCCCACCCCCCGCCCCTTGATGGGGAGTAAAGGTCTGTGCCACCACTCCTAGTTAACACCATCCCTTTTAATACTTAATACTGTATGATTTAAGGCTATTAAGGGACGTATATTGTGCTACCATAGAAATGCTTGTATTTATTTAACATAATTCTTGTCACAAAATAAAAAGTCAAGCATTAATTACACATAAAGACTGAATAAAAGTTTTTGAACTCTGTTTTTAAAGCAATTGGCTTTGCTTTTATTTATAGAAGTATGTAGTCACTGTCCAAATAATATCTTTAGTAAATAGTTTTTTCTTAAAAATCTCCCCTTTTAGTAAAGCTTTCTAGAGATAGGGTTACAGCTTAGTGGTAGTGTTAAAGAGTGTGCACGAAGCCCTCGATTTTATCCCCAGTCCCACAGAAGTAAAACAAAATTAAAGTTTATTGTTACATATTTTAAGCCATGTAATAGCAAAAGTAATTGGTTGTTCAATAGTACAATCTATTAAATCTGTAGCAAAACTGAGCTTGTGTGTTTTCTTTGCAAAACAAAGGTATTTTTATAAGGATTTGTATAATTTCACTTTATCTGTATCTGTTCATATGAAGTTTTTAGTTTTTATTTGATCTCTGTGTCTGCCAAGGATGTGTTTGTACACAGTATAATATTTAATCAGCATAGATGTCAATTAATCCATGTTTTTAATTTGACTTGTAATACAGATTAAAATTTGAGATAATAAATTACCAAAACCATTATTTTTTAAGAATTAATGACCTTTTTTAAAAAAATTTTTGAGGGAATTAATTTCTGAGTTAAATCTAAACTAAAGATAGAATATATGAAGTTCAGTCCTGACATAATCGTACATGCCTTTATCCCCATCATTCAAGAGGCAGAACTCTGTGAGTTCAAATCCAGCCTGGTCTGTATAGTGAGACTTGACTAAACTTTTATTTTTGATGACTGGATGAATATCAACCCATGAATATGACAGTCTTCACAAAGGAAATTTTTTCAATCTTTATTTATAGTAAATGTTTGCCTTTATTTTTGACAAGAAGCATTATGACAGGGCATTTCTACTCTAGCATGACATAGATTCCTTGAAAGATTGTTCAGTATTTATTTTACATTAAAAATGATGAGATTTAGGGGAGTCAGTAGCACTGGAACATAAAACTTAAATCCCAAGCAACTTTCCCACGGAGCATTAACTTAAAGCAGCAATGACCCTACTGAAGTAGTAATAGCTGTCGCAGTGATACCATGTAAGCTCTTAACAAAATGAATATTCCAGGAAATATTGGATACGCAAAAGAGTGTGGAGGGTCATTTAATGAAACAAAAGGGGTCAATAAGTGTTACAGAGACACATGCAGCATAAAAGAAGACCAAAGTGGAGCTAGAGAGACGGCTCAGCACTTAAGAGCACTGACTGCTCTTTCATAAGTCAATTCCCAGCAACCACATGGTGGCTCACAACCATCTGTAATGAGATCTAGCGACCTCTTCTGATGTGTCTGAAGACAGCTACAGTTTACTCATATACATAAAACAAATTATATACATAAACTAAATAATTCTTAAGAAAAAAAAGACCAAAGCAATGCACAGTGCTATGGGCCAAATGGTTCAAACAGAGCCTAAATGCATGGTGCAAGAATGGCTGCACATTAGCAGCACCTGTGCATTGCATTAAGTGCTGTGGTTTGAAACACTTGCCGCGTACTAACTAAGGTAGACATGAGTGTATAATCAAACCAATCAAGGAGTTTGGAGAGATGGCTTTCAATGAGAAGCACTGTGTAGTCTTCCAGAAGACCTGTTACATTCCCAGTATCCACATAGCTGCTCACAGCCATCTGCAGCTCCATCCCCAAGGGTATCCAGTGCCCGCTCCTGGCCTCCATGAGCACCGGGTGTACATATGGTGCACAGAGGCAGGCAAAACAGCCATACATTAAAAATGTTTTTTTTTTTAATGAACTTTTAGAATTGCTTTTCCGTAATATATAAATATTCCTGTGGTTATACATCTTAGTAAGTGACAGGTTAGTGTTCACACTGTGTTGATCCAGCTCCAGAGTGTGCAGTCTTCTTTAGAGATTTGCCCTATCCATGGTCTGTTACCAAGATAAACAGCATACAGAAACTTTTCTTTCTTCTGAGTTTGAGACTACAATTTAAAGCACTATAGAAAATTGTTCCTCAAGATTTTTATATACCTTATTCTACTGGGCATATACTAAAATGTTTTGGCCTTTTTTTTTTTAAGATTTATTTTATTTATTTTATGTATATGAGTACACTGTAGCTGTACAGATGGCCGTGAGCCATCATGTGTGTGGCTGCTGGAATTGAACTCAGGACTTCTGTGGGCCGCTCGCTCCGGCCTGGCTTGCTCCGGCCCACAATTCACTGTAGCTGTCTTCAGACGCACCAGAAGAGGGCGTCAGATTTCATTACGGGTGGTTGTGAGCCACCATGTGGTTGCTGGAATCCAAACTCAGGACCTTTGGAAGAGCAGTCAGTACTCTTACCCGCTGAGCCATCTTGCCAGCCGTCCCCCCTTTTTTTAACAAGATAAACTTAAATTTTATTTTCTACTTACTAAAGAGTTGATAGTGTTTTTTTAAAGGTGTTATTTGATGATATTAGAAACAAATTATCATAAAAGTTTTAAAAATGAATTTAAAGATATTATTTGAACTGTATTATCCCTGAAATAGAGAATGGTAAATTTTATGTTTTTAAACCCACAAGTTAATTTGACACATGAAAATATGTTGTTTCTGGGGCCTTCTTCCTCAGTTACTTTACTGATACCAATAGCAGCCTGCAGTGTTAGTGGCATGCAACCCAGTTTTGAGGAGCTGTAATCCTCACAGGCATTATACCATGCTTTTATACTTTTCTACACATAGGTGAAACAGCATTTGCACTTGGCCTTCTAGGACAGATGGTGTTTGTATTTAGTTTGAATTATGATAAATCTGCAAACAACCTCCTGTGTAATAAAACTGGTTCTGCCTAACTCTTCTTGCTTCATCCCATTACTTGGACTTTTTTTAGCATCCTGAAGCTTATGGTGATAAAAGAATGGACAGATTGGTGACTTAGGACTAAAATAATACACTAACAAATGTCAACAGAAAATGTATATTAAACTCTTTGATAATTATCTGCTTTCTCTAGCAGTAGAACTGTCAGTATACAGTCAAATTATTGACAATTATGAAAAATGAATAGGGAAAATATAATAGTTTTCCAGTTACTAGTTTATTATGTGGAAAATATATGTGCAGTTTTACAAAATTGCATTTCTGCATTGATAAAATTGTATAGGCAGAAGAGATGGACTATCATCCTTTTTAAAATTGGGTATATACTTACGCTTTCTTACATTTGCAGCTACAGTAACACTTATAATTTAAAATGTCCACACAAGCACTGCACAAAAGTATTTGAAAAATAGAAAATACAGAATATTAACAAGCTTAAAACTTAATTTTAAATATACTATATAAAAATTTAGGTTTTTGTTATACTTTAATACCTCAGAGTTATCTGTTTTTTTGAAGTTTTACATATTTTTGATAGATAAAATATATATTTAATTATGCTTTATGTATATAATTATATAATACAAAGTTTTTATAGTTTCTTTGATATATGCTATCAAAGTAGATGTAAAAGTATATCCTTTTTATTATAAAACTATAATAGCAATTTTTATGTATTTTATATAGTGAATTGGTATGTTGCTTTAGTTTCTAGTCTAATGTTCATTTTGTCTTTAGTAATTCTTTCTTCAGCTATGAATGGTAAAGCTTTGGTCTCATCTGCTGGTCTGCATGAAGCTAACTTTGCCAGGCTGCTGATTTCTACCCACTGGCCACTTCTTTGCCTTGTTACTATGCCAGTCACTATTCATATATGCTTATTTGCTATGGCTGCATTATTGTGGATGCTGGCATTCAAATATGAGGATTATGACAGTGCTGATATATTCTCAACTTTTATATTTGTAAAATATGAGTAACTTAAAAAGTTTAAGAAAACCAGAGCATCTAAGAAACCAGAACAGTTTGTTTTTCCAACTAAAGGGAGAATTCTATCAGAGGTAGAATTTTTTAAAAAGACAATAACTTGCTTTCTAACATTATTAGAGTATGGATTTAAGTTTAGTTTTCAGAAAAATATAGGAATCACAGGCTGATAGGTGAGAAAAGGAATAGGTAAAAACCTCAAGACTTTGTAGTGGTTTTTATATCCAAAGTCTTTTTACTGTTTTATAATGCCTGGAGTAGTTTTCCATACAGTATTAGAACTTCACAAATATACGTTTATTTTGTACAGAGCAGATATCCATGTAATCAATTATGCAGGCTCATATATCTAGAGTGTGACACAATTAAGTCCAAACTGGCTCCCTCTCCCAGCACCCCTGCTACTATCTGAAGACGACTTCCAGCCTAATTTGTATGCATAGGCCTCTTGGAAAACACTCTTGGGTGACTCTATTGGGGCATTATCTGAGACAGGACCATAGACAGTTACCCAGTACAGGAATAGTTTTACACAGCATATAGATTGTGACCCAGGGAAGAGGCATGAGGACTAGTACCATGCTCTGCTCTGCTCTGCTCTGCTCTGCTCCCCAATGGAAGGATCCAAGGCAGTTGATAACTTGTGTAGCTGGTCTTCTGAGGTTCACAAGGAAGGGATTTCCTCAAGGTTTCACCTACTACCAAAGCACTAATGACTATTCTCCAGTTTTGCATTATTTTTAAACATTAATTAAACCATATTATGTGCAATAATTATATAATTGGCTGATCTAAGACTAGTAAAATATTTAAGGACTGTCAACTTAATAAGTAATATTGGATCATTTACCTTAATGAAATGGATTTTATAATTGAGTTGATTTGGGGCCTTTACCACTCAGCATTAACTACATCTTAGAGAGGAGGCCCATCCTCTCATTGTTTTAAGTGTCTCAATTGAATTTTTAGATATTTGCAAGTTTAAGAACTACTTATTTTGGTTACCGTTTTGTAAAACCTTGACTGACAAAAGTATAATTTATTTAACAAAATAAATAATATATATTTAAATCTACATTTTGTATACCTGTTAGTCACTTGTGTGCTAATTAATTAGTAGAAATGATTGAGCATATGCAATAGTCCTAGCACTGGGGATTTATATGTGAGATAGCCTAGACTATAGCAGAGATGCTGTGGAAGCAGAGGAGAGACAGCAGACTCAGCATGGAGACCTTGTGACCTGAGGTCAGCAACACTGGGACCCTCATGATGAAAAGAGAGAAATGACTCCTGCAAGATGTCCTTGGACATATTTACACCATGGCACACCTTGTGTTTGTGCACATACTAAGTCAGAATAACATTAAAAAAATGATGGCTTATAGTTTGCCAACATATGATCATTTGCTTTTTCTCTTGTCATTTATACTCGAGAGTACTTCTGTTCTTTAAACACTTGGCATCCCCAAATCTCAGTGTTGTTTACTATTGCTTCTTCGTCTGGAGGGCCTTCTCCAGAGCCCCATATGGCTCCTTCCCACTCTTCATTTCATCTGTGAGCAGATGTCATCTTTAGGGAATCGTTATGGATTACCCTGTGTAGTATGCAACTCGTCTCCTCTTCCTCCTTTCCTACTTACTTCCCTGCCTAGCAGCCATCACTATCTGGAAGCCTAGGCATTTTGCTACTTTATTTTCATTCTCCCCTTTCCTTAGTATTTCATTAGAATAAGAAAAGTTCCTAGTGGGCTTCTGATTGTATTTTACCCAGAGTAGCTGGGAGGGAGGGAGGGATGGATGGATGGATGGAAATATGAGTGACAGAGAACATTTGTACAAATAGATAGCCAGATAGCATTTAATGGTAGTATCCTATAATTTTGTGGTTATAAGTATAAAGTAGCAGATTTTTTTCCCAAGTCTGGAGAAATTTTTGCTTGTTTGCCTGACCATGTTTGAATTACATTAGCATCAAACACTATATTGCTATAGTAAGGTTTGGAGTGCTGGGAAATTAGAAGGTTTTCTTCTAATTTAAAACATTTCCTGGTTTAAAAGTTGATTATCTCAGTGAGGACATAGGAGTGCTATGGCTTTGATAGAGATTAACAGAATTTCAACCTTTCTCTCTGAAGTCCCTTTATCATCCGATGATCATTTTTTATGCCCTACTTAGATAGTCTTGTAGGAATAAAACCTTGGCGTTTTTGTTGGTTCTATTTTATTCTTTTGAACATAATTTATTAAAGTATAGAAAGTTATCTGACCAGTAGAATGGCAGTTTAAAGGAACAGAATAACTTTGAATTACAGTAATTGGCACTGTTCCACCCTGAGCAGCTGTGGGCTGTCTTAACATCCCAGTTTTACAAGTTTTACTATAGTTAATAGACCAGACGTTTGAGAGCAACTGTAGCAGTCCTCGTTGATCACGCATGTTATCTTGTTGATCCTACACACACACACACACACACACACACACACACACACACACAC
>JADRCD010143777.1:0-15679 GCA_019843815.1 Montemys delectorum | reverse complement strand
AGAAGAAGAAGAAGAAGAAGAAGAAGAAGAAGAAGAAGAAGAAGAAGAAGAAGAAGAAAAAGAAGAAAAAGAAGCAGAAAAAGAAAAAAGAAGAAGAAAAAGAAGAAGAAAAAGAAGAAGAAAAAAGAAAGGTCTGCTGCCGAGCATCTCAAATAAGACCAGACTGTGGCAGAGGCAGTGGCTCCACCCCTTTCCATCCCAATTTGTCCTCTGCAAGGTGAGGGGGAGAATGCATGCTGGCAGTTATGAAACCACTCCACATTCCTCCAGTTTGTTTTGGGAATCCTGAAATTGACAACTCTCGCTTTTCTTGAGTGCAGTTTCGAGTTTTAAGCACCCTGAAGCTGCATGTGCTGGTGCATATGAATGTGCTTTTACGGGGATGAAAACACAAATAACCCACAGTCTGCTTTTCCCTTAGGGCAGCCTGGTCAAATTTGAACCTGAGGTTTTATCTATCTATTTGAGGTCCTTGTGGAAGGACAGCCATTAAGACCACATCAAGTGGGTGTTCACACAGCCTACTGCCCCTGGGGATACATGCTGGATTAAGGTGGTCGGTTCACCGAGAGAATTTGTATTCACATCCAGTGTCTTTGTTAGAGGGTGCTAGGAAGACCAGAGGAATGAAACGAGCAGAATATTGGGGGAGAAACTATGAACAAGTTATTGCTGTTCTTTGTAACTCTACAGTCTCCAACTGACATTTTGAATATTACAACTAGAAAGGACAAGGGTACAGTCACGTATGTTCTATGCGTTGGCTGAAGAGAAACCTGTATCAGAGGAGCCACACCCACAGTAATCATGGGATGTGGTTCTTATAACCATTAGCATCTCCATTTTAACACAGGAAGGTATCCTTGCTCACACTGGTCCTAGAATACTATGCGTTCTCCTGCCCTGAAACTGAGTCTATGATACCAACCAGGTGACCGGCCATTCCACTGTGCTCTTAAGGAGCCTACAAGTTAAGAGGCCTCCACAAGACTGACTCAATTCAGATGCCAGCTACAGGTGTCTAGTGTCCCTAAGCCATCCATCTTTCTGCCTTAATGGCCACCAATGTGGGATTTTCCATGATCTCACTGGCTTCCCATCCTGATTGGCAAATCTCAGGAAAGCATCTTGCTTGTGATCACTGTTGTATTACAAAGGATCAAAACAAGGTTAGCATCAACAAGATTGCAAGCATAAGAGTTCCAGAATCTATCTAAAAATTGGAATGTGTATTTGTGGTCTCAGTGCTGAGGGGGTAGGAGAAGAAGAATCTCTGTCCAGCTAGCCTACTTGGTGAGCTCCAGGTCAGCAAGAGACCTTTCTTCTCTAAAAAAAAAAAATAATAAATAAAAAAATGAAATAATAATATGGTGGGTGGCTCCTAAGGAAGACCAGCAAACAAAGGTTGTCCTCTGATTTCCATATGCATACACACCTATATGTGAAGATGTTTAAGAAAACTTAAAAAGTAAAAAAAAGAGCACTGTTATGGGTTGCTCCCTTCTAACAAGACCACCTTACCAAGCCTCCTGCCCAGAGATCTGGAGAGGTTTTCATTGTGGAAACAAGCCTCATTAAATCCTTGCCTGTGAAAGTGACCTCAATCTTTACCTCTCTCCCCTTTGGAGATATTACACTGTCCTGAACTTCCAACCATTGGCTCACAGGGTAGGATTTTCTGATCCTGAATTTTTCCATCTCTCCTGTCCTTCTCAGGCTCTTCTGTAGCAAGTCCTGACCTGACACCCCACAGTGGGCCTGATGTTTTCTGCCCAGATGTGTTTTGTTCTCCACACAGCATGTGGCAGTAAGAGGATTTATGTCCCCTGGAGACACCTAAACTCACAACAGGAGGAAAAGTGATTTGTGCAGAGTTCACACAGGGAATGAATGGGGGCATGAGGATTTGAACCAAGAGAATCAAAATTCATGGCTGCTTCTTCCGAGTAATCAAAACATGCTCCAATAATAAATCAGACATGTTGCAAGGATGAAAGGGGCAGTGGGTGACATTGGTGTCATCAATACCCTGTAAAAACTTTGTTGTTATGTCTATCAAGTGTTACAATCAACAATGAAAGACTCTGGCCTTCTGGAAAGTAGTTATTTTAGAATTCCATACATCCAGGAGTCACCCGAAATAAGTAGCAAGCTTCCTTGCCTGAGCTGACTGCCGGGGAGATGGTCTTTTCAGGGCTTCTGTTCGGTGTTCCCTGTCAACACATGACTTTGTTATTAGTTGTTTATCTAACTTTCGATATAATTTTAAGTGCCATGGGAATTTCTGAATTTCTCTATTTATAGAAAGCTTTGAATTTTATAAATACTAATATGCCTCATTATCCACATCAGATTTCTCTATTGCCATAGGAATTATGCAATTATTACTGGAACTATTAATTAAACTTAAGAATCAATAAATAATGAATAATGTTGCTATTTCTAAATTTAAAACAAGAAAAATGAAAATAATCTCACCTCCAGAGAGCTTCTGCACTCAGCAACTATTATTTACAAGTCCTTATTACTTTGCAAAAAATAAATAACCAGTTTTTAGGAAGTGAGCTGTGAACAGTGACCTTGTTTTAGGTAGTCTGGTCTGATTAAAATTTCTTCTAAAAACAAAACAAAATAAATAAAATAGGCCCATCAGAAATGGTAAAATATAAAGTAATTTCCATTGTTTAAAAGAACTAAGTTTAAAATAAAAGTCAAAAGGGAGAGAGAGAAGGAAGGAGGAGAGAGAGAAAGAGAGAGAGATAGGGAGAGGGAGGGGAAAAGGAGAGTGTCCCGGAGAAAGTAATGTACTAGCTTTGCCTTTTGCTTTTTTATTTTCTTTACAGGAAGATGTCCAAGTGTATGTTCTCTGTCCCATATGAACTTTTTTCTTTGTGTCTGTCATTTTAAAGTCTTCTTTGTGGGATGGGGCTGTAGGTCAGTGGGAGAATGACTGCCCAGTAGGTATGTGCACAAGGCACTAAGTTTGAACCCCAGTATCACATATCCACAAACACCCCCTCTCACTCAGAAAGCAAAATAAAAGAAAAATACCCTTGTCTGATACTGTTAACATGCAGCTAGGGAAATCTAAGGCCTTAGGGGGGAACTTCTCCTTTGTTTAACTAAATTGACATAGCATCATACTGCCTTTTGAACACCCACATTTATACCCATAGACAAACAGTATTTCAGCCTTAGTCAGAGAAGCCTTTCTTTGCAGTGAGGAGTGGTAGATGCAAAGACTCAGAAATGCTCTAGGTGCTGAGAATAAATGGCAGTTGAGTGTTCATCCCTAAATAAGATATTCAAACCATGCCCTTTGCAGCTCAGGGATTATCTTCCAAGAAGGGGTGGGAAAAGCATAAGAACCAGGAAATAGAGAAGCAATGTGAAATGCTGTCTTCTGGCATGGCAGCCATTGAAATCTAACTCACAGGAGCTTCGGTGACCTTGCCCTCTATTTGCACAAGGCATATCCTACCAACAGCCAATCATAGATGAGGGAGAGGCTGCCTTAGCCATTTTTGCTGAGCTATTAGCTACGGATGGATTCTAGGAAAGGAACAGTCATTAAATTCAGTCTCATACCCACTGATGAACCCACCAGTTTACAGTAGACACTTCCAAAATCTTGGTCACACAGCCCAGGTCAAACTCAGTGGATCACAGAGCAAAACACAAAGACATGAATGTGCAGAAAAGATTTTCAGGGAGGCAGGGATTACAGACTAGAAGTGAGAGAAGGGAGGAACAATGGTAATCAGAATTACTATATACATGTATAGAATGTAATAAAAGGGGAAGAATACTAAAGATCATTATTATTATTATTATTATTATTATTATTATTATTATTATTAAGAATATAAGCAAGCACCCAGGCAAGCAGTACATGGATTGATGTGGTTCATGTTTGCACATTCCATAGTATTTGTGAATCCTTATATAGCATTGGTTTAATTTTTGACATCTGTCTCTCTGTCTGTTTGTCTGTCTGTCTGTCTGTCTGTCTGTCTATGGGGGTGACATAAAAGCCAAGGAAAAAGTGTGGAGGTCAGAGAACACCTTGTAGGACCTCTCCTCAATGTATGCCTTCTGAGGACTTAACCATGAAGTTCCTTCACCCACTCAGCCATCTCACCTCCCTACATGTCTTTAAATCATCATCCTACAAGATTAGTCTTCCTCTTATGTGTCCCAGACTTGATCACAGATAGAAATACTCACCTATGCCTCTGAAACCCTTTGTTTTTCCTATAGCCTATCAAAGGAAGTAGGTTTTCCCTGGCATCCAGCCCTCCCTACTATAATGAAACACATACTTCACATGCAATTTGATGTGTCCTGTCTAATTCGTTTTCAGGAGAATGGGTAGCTTGAAGGCAACACTGTAGATTCCATGACTGCTAATGAGCACTTCAGGTGCTTATGCAAAGTGCACAGAACCATCCTGTGATGAGATTCACTGAAAAGGGCCTACAGTGTGACCCCAGCCCAGAAGGACTGCTGGCTCTCTGCAGCTTCTGAATTACAGGGTTGAGGCCAGCTCTGTTTCTCTTTTGTTTGTTTGTTTGATTGGGTTATATACTTCCATCTCAAATGGACATCAGGTGAATACTCTAGCCTTAGATGCTTCAGTTTAAAATTACTGAGAAATACAACAAAACTAACTATTAATACTTCTAAATTAATACTTTATTACTGTGTAGAAAAATAATTTGAGTATGGGAACGAGGAGTATGGACTGACAAGTTATTCTCCAAGGATGGAATGAGCCAGTACAAGCCAAATTAAAGTATAAAGACAGGTATATTGAGGACAAATTCACTGACCACATAGGAGAGGGTCAGTGAAGTCACTATGCAGAGGGAGACAGTGGGGAAGGGGAAGAGAAAGAGAGAAAGCACAAGTGGAAAGAGAGAGAGAGAACTAATATGGAAAGTGTCTGGATTATATAGGGAAAAGCCTCTGGGTGAAAGGAAGCCTGGTCCCTGGGCTGGAAAGGTCAAGGAAGACAAGGTTGGGTGTGCCAGCCACGCCCTGCAACAGCTTGGACTGAGGGATGCTGGGACAACAACCACCTGGAGTCCAGGTCCACTTTGGTATGTTTAAGTATGCACTTCAGCCGCTAGTCCTGGATCTGAAACCCAACATGGACCACCTTTAGTCAAACTGTCCTTAGCTGAGACAGGAACATCTATATGATGGGGGGAGGTGTGTGCTCTAAGTCCATCAAATCAGTTAACAATGAAAGCAAAATCTGAGGGAAGACAGGGAAGAAGAAGGCAAAGAGATTGAAGGAAGGAGGAAAAGGAGATGGAAGGGAAAGAGGGAGAGTGAAAAGTCAAGAAGAAAGGAAGAAAGAAGAAAGAAAGAAAGAAAAAAAAGAAAGAAAGAAAGGAAGGAAGGAAGAAAGGAAGAAAGAAAAGAAAGAAATAAGCAAAGCAAGCAAGCAAGCAAGGAAGGAAGGAAGAAAGATGAGGGAAGAAGGAAGAATGAAGGAAGAGAGGAAGAAAGTATGTACTATACAAAGGAGAGAAAAGTGGAAGGTGACTGCATAACACTGCTAACAAATATCAAGTGAGAGGACATTTTTGGGTCATGAATTCATCATAAATCGAGTAATACTCATTTTCATCTTCAAGTCTCTTCTATACTTCCATGGTAGCCACTGCTGAGTATCTTTTCCCTGACTCAGAACTAAGAGCCAAACAAACCCAGTGAACATAAAAAAGGGAGAATGAGTCACTCCTTGGAAACAGGGGTAGGGAGCCTTTTCTTAATTGAATATCTGTCCCTAACAGAAGAAGAGAGAGAGGAATTCCAAGCTAAGGACATACTATGGACACAGGGAATGAGGTTTGCATATCTAGACTGCAGTAGAAACTGCCAAGAGGCAACCTATGTAAGACTGAGCACTGGGCTTTGGCAGGAAGAAAGTACTAAGATTTAGAAGCCGAGTAAAGGGTTCACTCTCCATTGTATAACAAATAACAAAAACCCATGGAGACAAAGACATAGGGGTGCACTGGCCAGCTTTTCTTCACTGTGAGGAATAATGACATCATATATGAAGCAAAGCCTCAAATGTGGATGGTATTCACACAGAGCCCATGACTAGTTGGTTCTATTGTGTTGGGCCTGTGGCCAGGTGGCACCTGGTGGCCATTGGCATGCAATCAAGCAAACCACTTAACTCATGGCGAGAAAACAAAAGAGGAAAATCAGGGCTCCACAATCCCCTTCAAGGACATGCTGTTAGGGTTTCCTGGGGGAAGGAAGGGTACCTTGGCTGATTGGAGCCAAGGAATAGGACAAAAATCATACCATGCCACTGGCCTCACACAAATTTATTGGGACATAATATGGAGGATATCTCTGATGAAGGGTGGACAGAGTAGGCTGTGGAGAAAGCGGGTTTTTATAAAGGGGCATAGCAAATGTGCATAGGGAGAATATGTGATTTGTGGCAACAGTGGCAAAGCAAGAAAATAAGGAGTCAGGGTCAAGAAAAGTAGTATTCACTTCCATATCAGGCTCTCAAAGGCCCAGGAGTTGGAGACATTGAGTTGTTCCTTACATAGTTGCAGGTCTATTTAAAGTTGTTGGATTTTGTTTTTTACTATACCAATTGGTTCACATAGACACAGCATTCCTCTTGGAGGAAGAGGCAAGTCCAACATTTTCAACTGTAAAAGTATCTAGTCCCCATTGGCTTGGGAGTACTAACACTACCAAGGAGTCAATTTGTCCTTAAAGTGTAACCGGGAAGAAAACTGATAAAACAAGGTCATGGTAGTAGTTAATCCCACTGTCCTGGTAATGATGCTGCAGTTATTCCTGTAATATCCAGAAGAGGCAAGATTTGAATTGCCCTTTTATTATGTCAGGCAGCTATTGAGTTCACAACCAGATTTACAGGGTCTCTTCTCTTGTTTCACCTCCAACTAGAGGAAGAAAAAGTGCTAGCATTCAAACTCCTGACTAATCAATAGGTATCAGAGGGTAGACTTGTGTACTGAAAAGAATCAAGGTATTATGGGTGGTAGGACACTGGGGATGAGGTAGAGTACCAAGAGTTAAGGTTTTGTTGGAGTCTGAGAAAGTTAAGACACCTGCAAAATGTATCCCAGACACCTTAAAGCATTTGTCATGACAAAGAGGGTGGTAAGAAGAGATAGGCAGTTGTAGCAACACTGGACTCAGGGCAGTTGGTGATTGGCAAAGTAAGGTTAGTTGAGGAAATTACAGGAGAAGCTCTAGTAGCAACAGTCCTCAAAGCAGTAAGGTGGGGTACCATTAAGGGGCCAGGCAGCTGGGGTTAGAGTCTGAAGCAGGAGACAAAATGACAAGTTTGTATTATTTAGGAGAGGGATATTAAAGAGGTGATGGTTTTGGAGTAATGTTGAGTCACTTCCTTGACTTTTCCTATCTCAAGAGATTGAGGAATTTGGTTTATTTTCTCCAGATTTTAATCATACTCACTATGTGCCAGGAGTTGAGGAAATAGAACACCATTTTCCTACCTGCCATCCCATGGTCCATGATATAGAGGTAAAGGGCCCCATTTTGTCAATCAGAATAAGGATTCATAAATGGCAAATGACATTGACAAGACCAATATGGGCAGGGTCCATATCTATTTGGTCACTCTTTGCTATACCTAAATCTGGTTGTAGAGAAAGCAGTCAAAAAGGTCAATAAATGAGGGAGGAAAGGGTAATGGGAATTTTATTGGCTCCTGACAACCTGCTGTGGAACAATTTCCCAACCCTATTTGAAGGGATTTATTGTTATAAGGGACAGTTTTCTGAACATCTATTCTCCATATGTAAGAGCTACCCTGAAAAGAAGTGGAGAAAGGGGAAAGTAGGAAAGGTCTTTGTCCAATCCAGCTGAATTGAGCACAGCTACCAAGGTGAAGCCTCATTGTTCTGGAACAAGGGACAAGGTGATTAATCTCTGTTTCATCTGAATCTTATGAGAGTAGGGTCCTGTTGGGGTTGATATGCAGGAAGAGAAGTTACCTCGAGGTGGAGGAGAAAGAGGCTTGAGGTAGGATAGGTGAATCCAATGAAGGAGACCCTCAAATTTAGCAGCTGTAGGGGTACAAGAATAACTTTGAAAGGGTCCTGCCATTTAGGGTAAAAGGAGGAAAGATTTTGGTTCAGAGGGGAGAGGACCTGATCCCCAGTGTTGACTGGAGATGGAGAAGAGTTGGCATCTGGCCAAGATAGGTAGTGGTTAGTACAGTTTCATGGGAGGGAAAGGAGATGACAGAATAAGGGGTGAGTAGGTGATCCAAGAAAGGAAGAGGCAGGGGTTTGGGTGAAAAACCTGGGACCTGAACTGGTCTTTCTATACATGAGCTTAAATTGTAAGATCAAAAGAGGTCACTTGGGGAGAGCCAATAGCCTGAGAATGCCCAGTGGTAGGAGTGTTACCCAGTCATGATAAAGTTCTCTTGACAGTTTGGTAAGGGTGTTTATTTTTTACAGGAGAAGTTAGTTTATTCTATTTTTTCCTGAGCACTGGAGATGGTATGAAAGATGGAAATGCTGAGGGATGTTGAGGGCTTTGTATAGGGCTTGGAAAATATGGGAGTTGAATTCAAGGCCATTGTCTGACTGGAAGGAGGTGGGGAATCCTAAACAGGAAATAATCTTCCAGAGGAGGAGGTTGGAGACTGAGCCTGAGCCCTGTTATTGGTTCTGGAGAATGCTTCCACCCATCCTGAGAAGGTGTCCGCCAAGACCAGGAGGAAGGAAGCTAATGTTTTTGGCTGTAGGCATGTGGGTAAAGTGAAGTTGCCAATTGGTTCTAGGTAGAGAGCCTCTGCTTTAATGAATAGAAAAGGGGAGCTATGAGGGTCTAGCATCTGACAGATTTTACAAGGCAGTAATATCCTTTAAAAATGGAAACACTCAAGGGTGGGCTACAGGTAAGGCAAGTCCTGACTATCAAGATGAAAGAGGTGGTGTAGATAGGACAGAATTTATCGAGTTTCAGGGGTTGAGAGTAAGGATATGAGTTGTAACTCAAAGATGTCTTGCAGTGGATGAAAGTGCTCTGGACCTCCAAGGGCCACAACTCTAGCTGCTTCATCTGCTAGGTCCATTCCCTTAGAGATGATAGAATCATTGTTTGGGTAGAACCAGCAATGAACATGTCCTATAGCTGGTCATCAATGGGTGTGGAAGGGTTCATGTAAAAGGTTAGGGTTATTTATATGGTGGGCAGACAGGTGAGGGGAGGATTTCACCCTGTGAGGAGCCATGATTTGGTCTGAGTTGCTTATTGATCCTCCCTTTCTTGTAAGTAGCTCACACTCTTTCCCAATGACAGCATGGGACATAAAGAAAGGAAAGGAAGCATATTTGAGTCTGTATAGATACTTAGGGATTGTCCTTGTGCCAATTGGAAACCACTAGGGAGAGCTATTAGGTGAGCCTGTTGATTAGTGGTGTGGACAGGGAGGGTCTGTGCCTCTGCTACAATGGTATCTGACACTGTGGTGTATCCTGCTCTTGGGATCCTTGGGTAAAAAAGAAATTCCATCTGTGTACTAGGTACAGATGACTTGAGGTGATGTGCCATCCTTTATGTGTAAAGGATGAGCCACTAGTTCCTCTAAGGTTTCAATGCAAAAATGAGATAGGGAGTGGTCTGTGTTTGGTCAAGGAAGATTTAAAATGCTGAAGGGTGGGCATGACTGGAAACTAAATATGGAAGCTTCTACTAATCTGAAAGAGAGAGAACCTGTGAAGGAGAGAGAGTTTGTAAGCCTTTATATGTTTAGAGGTGGGACTGATTGTGGGAGGTGAAGATAGTGGCAGGTGACACAAAAATTAGAATTTTGGATTCACAAAACAAGCTTGACACCTGCCAAAGCATATAGGCAGAGAAGGGTACCCATCACTGGGTGGTAAGGTCTAAATTTTTAGTAGGTGTATCATGGTGGAAAGACAGTTCCCAATCGGTGGCCTAGGATGCTAAGGGCATGTCTTTTTCTCTTTTATAGAGGGAGAAGGGAGGGATTAGATTTAGAAGGTATAGGGCTTGAGTTAGAAGGGCCTGTTGAGGTTTCTGAAAGGGCTAGGTCATCAATGGGTGTGGAAGGGTTCATGTAAAAGGTTAGGGTTATTTATATGGTGGGCGGACAGGTGAGGGGAGGATTTCACCTTGAGGGGTAGACACCTGGACCTTATATGGTGAGATTCTATAGCCCTAGCTGGACAAGAAATTTAGAAGAGCTGAGGCTAATTTGTAGGGACAGACTGCAGAGGAGAAGGTCATCTATGTACTGTAGAAGTTTAGGTTTGGGGAGAGACAAAGAGTATATCAGAGGTCAGGGCTGGACCAAAATAGGTGTGAGTTGTCCCAGAACCTCTGGAGTAGGACAGTCAAGTTAATTGGGTAAAGAGGTGGATGTTGGGGTTAGTCCAGGTGAAAGCAAAAATGTTTTGTGACTGGGCTGTGCATGACTAGGCCCAAGAGGCTGGTTGGAGGGTGATCTGGGTTTGATGTCCCCATGTCATGAGGGACATAGGGGCAGTCACCAGTCCAATGTCCCTCTTTATGGCACTTTTGGACATGGCCAGGATGGCCTGTGGGTATTATGGCAGGCTCAGGCCCAGTGAACTCTCCTGGCCACTTTGAAGCAGGAACTCATTGGTCCTTGAGCCTTAGGAAGCAAGGGGGCCTGGGAAGTCACCAAAGCTGATTGGATGGCCTTCATCAGCTTTTGGTATTGCTATTTACAGGATTTTTAATAATCTCTCCCATGATATACCTTAATGGCCAGTGCTAAGACTTTTGTCTGTGGGGTTAGTGGTCTTTTCTCCAAATAATTAAGTTTGGCCCTAATAACAGGAAAACTCTAGGAAAAAAAAAATAGACCATGAGGAGTTGTTTACCTCTAAGTTTTCAGGGTCTAGATTGGTATACTGTAAGAGGGCCTTTGTGAGGTACTCTAGGAATTGAGATGGGCTTTCTTGTTTGTCCTGGATGACCTCCTAGAGTTTCTTATAGGTTACTGGTTTAAGGGAAAGACTTACATAGACTGGCCCCGAGACAAGCTGTAAACTGATCTCTAGCTAGAATGCCTCCTGGGTATTGTGGTTCTATAAGGATTCTATTTGGGAATGTGGGGGGCTACCTCAGCCCTGGCCAGGAGTGTGCTGTGTAAGTTTGGTGGACTTCATCTGTATGTGCTCTAGCTTGCCTGAACTCTTCAGGAAGTAGATTGTTTATTAGAATCATATATACGTCACGAAAGGTGAGAGTATAGAATTGGGTAATACATTGGAATTCTTTAATTCTTTATTGATAATAGAATAGAGGCAAAATACCCCATCTTTTTTTTAAAGTTTCTTCCTCTTTTATTCTTTTTAAAGATTTATTTATTTATTATGTATTCAACATTCTGCCTGCATGTACATCTGCGGGCCAGAAGAGGGAACCAAATCTCAACATAGATGGTTATGAGCCACCATGTGGTTGCTAGGAATTGAACTCAGTACCTCTGGAAGAATAGCCAGTGTTCTTAATCTCTGAGCCATCTCTCTAGCCCACAAGACTTCATCTTTTACTCTGTTTGAAAGAGTCTACTTAACGAAAGGGGGGCATGTACTTTGACCATGCCATCCTCCCTGGCAACCTCCAGTAAAGGGAGAACTGGGGCCAGGTTAGGCTAGGTGCAGGGGGAGGTAGAGGGTCACACTGTGGAACAAGGGTTGTGGGAGTGCAGGTGGGGGACTGAAGGTTGATGAAAGGGTGCAACTGGGTGCCATAGTGGTATGGTTAGAGCTGCCTGTTGCTGGAGACGGGGAAGAGACATAAAGAGCTGGAGAAGGGGAAGGAGCTGTGCCTTAAGGCCAATAAGGTGTATTGGGCAGGGGGCTCATTAGCAGGATAGGAAGAATAGCGGAGGTGGCCTGTTCTTCAGGTTTCATAGCTAGAAATAACTGAGTCGAGGAAAAAGAAGAACAGAGGGGAGGCTTGGAACAAAGATAAGAGAAAGCTTGGATGTAGGGATCCTCCCTCCATTTCCTCAGTTGCTGGAGGTAGTTCTAGAAGTCCCTAATAATGTTAGGATAAAGGGTGCCACTAGGCAGCCATTTTGATTGGTTATCTAAGGGGTAATGAGATCAGATTTGACCACAAAGACAGATCGTTTTGGAGGCCCTTAAGCTAGGTGCTAGGTGGAACAGTTAAAGGTTCTGCAACAGGCATCTCTAGATGGGGAGCTCAGAGGTACGGAGGATGATGCAGTTCCTATGGATGAGGTAGATGGAGAGGTCCAAAATCTAAAGTTCGAGGCATCTGTAGAACCAAAGGGGACAGAATGAAGGCACAAGCTGTAAGGTGGGTCATTACCTCACTGTACTGGGGCCAGAGGCTTGGCCTGGCTAAGACCAAGGTCGCTTCATTGGATTCCTGGAAGCATTTATGCCCACCAAAGTGAAAACTTACCAATTACCACTATTGGATGGGGTGCCCAGCAAACTGACTGGAAGGTGAGTTTGTTGCAGAGATAAGAGATAGGGTCCCAGTATGGCTTAGTCCCCCTTAAAGGGAATCATGCAGGCTCCAGGATATTCTACTGAGTCTCAGTGCTAGTGATAGGGTTTCAGGGAAGGTGGATTGGAACCAAAGAACACCACCACAAAGTCACATCTTGCAACAGGCTTCATAGGAGAGGTTTATTGGGGGCTTATACAGAGGCAGCCCCTGAGTGAGGATGGAAGGGAAAAAGAGAGCAAGCAGTGAAGGCACTGTTTTTTTATAAAAGGTATAGCACATGCACATAGGGAGAATATGTAATTTGTGGCAACAGTGGAAATGTGCAGCACTTTTGGTGGCTGGTGATGACCCAGCTGCTATCACTGGGTTACTGGATGTGAGCTTGGGGCTGGTATCTTCTAACATATGCCTTCTCCCCCCACCTCAATGACCTAAAGATTTCCCATTCCACCCTCCTTGCAGCACCTCTTTTGAGAAGCAACAATTTTAACACATGGGTCTTTGGAGGGATAATCATGATCTTAAGTATATCAAGGCATGTTTTTTAACATGTATGTGAATTAGGGGTCACCCAAGATGGTTGTATAAGTATGCACATGTCCTGTGTATCCACATTCAACTCAGTGTCTCGGTACTCCTTCCTGAGATTTTGAACAAGGAACATATGAAAATACACTCTCAAATGTCACGTGAACACGTCTCACCCCTCTGTCCCATGTGTAAGGACTGTGGTCGTGAACTTGGCCAATAACCTCCAGTGCTCAGTCTTAGCTCTGTTCTAGTTTCATCCTGTGGATGTGACAAATCCATGACCAAAAGCAACTTTAAGGGAAGAAAGGCTTTACTTCAGCTTTGTGGTTACAGTCTGTCATAGAGGAAAGTCGGAGCAGGATTAATGCAAGAACTTAAAGGCAGGCCTGGTTGCTGTCTCATATGGAGGCACTCACTGTCAAGGAAGTACAGCGGGAAGCACAGAAGGTAGTGGTTGCTAGCTAGCCCCCAGATAACTTATCCCCAGCTAGCTCTCTTATCTACCCTTGTCCACCTACCCAGGGAATGGTGCCACCCACAGGGGTCTGGGCCCTCCTACAATCATTAAGGATCAAGGCATCTTCCAGAAACATGTACCCAGGCCAATCTTATCTGAGCAGTCCCACAGTTGAGACTCCCTTTCTGGGAGAGTTTATGCTGTGTCCAACTCACAGTCACAGCTAACAAAGAAACTCTATTAGGAAAGAGCCAGCTATTAACAAGCACTTACCTAAGTAAACAATCTCAGAGAGTAACAAGTACAATGAGGAAAATCAGGGACCAGGTTTCCAAGGTGACAGACTCTCATTTGATCCACTTGCACTGTATTCAGATGACCAATCCACTGTTCCGACAGCAAAGGTAATGAGTTCATGCCTGGTGTCCAGCATTTTATGTACTTAAAGCATATTCTTCCTCTATAACCATTCAAAGCAGGCATCATCAACCAGTTTCAAGTTGCTTATGAGGGGCATTTAGTAAAAGCTAATTTGAGGCATTTTAGTGGACATAACAGAAGGGGGCTAGGATTGCTGTAGGGATAGAGTCAGATACCCTCCAGCATCCAGGGAAGCCACAGTGTCAAAGATATTTCCATACAACCAAGCATAGATCTGCCTAGATGCCAGCGAAGATTTGGAGAAGCTCCTCTATGAAGAGACATGTTCATGCAGTTGCTATACACACAAAAGAAGAATCAAGGTAGCTTTTGTGAGCTGGCCCATCTGTCCATCAGAATAAGAGAGGACAGAAGTGTGAAACCAGAAGGGTTGACCTCCATGCTCAAGCCCATAATTCCAACCATTGCAGACCAGTTATCAAAAACTGAATGAAAAATATGTGAGGTCTATTTTGAGGTCTTTCTTAAGGATTCTGGAGTCTGCAGTTTGTGACAAACTAGAGACATACAGAAGATGGATGCTGTGTCTAGGCGGATGCTGTGGAGAACCTCCGTTGCACAAGGAACTTGAAATTTGTCGTTTCCTTGGTTTTGTCACAATATCCCATTGTTAACACCTGCCAGCGTTGTCATCCTAAGCTGCCACGCTGTTTCTGAGATGAGCCACAACAGGTGTGCCAAATATCGGGCCATTAGCGAGTGGTAATTCGCAGGCATGAATATTTATCATCTTGCAAAGAGGCAACAAAAGCCGTGTGTCTACCATTGAAAACATTTTGTGCAGCAATGTCCTCCAACCAAAATTGTTTGAACTTCTCATTTATGCAAGGGGAAGAATGGCTCCTCTGTAATTTCCCATTAAGTCAATTTATTTTCTCAGCCGTCTCTCCATCATAATACAAACCTGAAAAACTCTTGATTTTATTGAGCCGGTAAAGTCTCCTCACAGTGTATAGAGCTGACTGCACTGGATATGCAAATATCCACTCTTGTGCTCCCCATGACACCAGTCTCATCCTCACTAGATGCTCCAAGGAGATGGACAGACTAGTTGTGACCTCTCAGGCTTCATTTCCTCCTCTTTTCCTTTATTATTAGTACTGTTTCTCTCATTTCCTTCTTCCACCTCTTAGTTCAAAAAACCGTTCTGAACAAAACAAAAATGTGGAAAAGAGGAGAAAGCACAGAGCTAGGTATGAGGACTGTGCTCAGGCACCTTTTTCAGATGGTGCCTGTAAATTCCACATATTAACTGTGAGCTACAAAGAGTATGTGCTTTGCTTTTTGTTCCTTTTCCTTTTCTTATTGGAGAGCGAATGCAGAGCCATGCACAAGCTGAGCAAGTGCTCTGCTACTGAGATGAACACCCATCCAGTCCCTGGGCTTAAGTTTTTTGAGGCAGCAGGCTCTGCTTGACCTTCTCTAATCCAGATTGTCCTTTATCATCCAGTCTTCCTGTTTCAGCCTTCTGAGTGCTAGGGTAGTAGGGATGTAGATCTATGCTATGATACCTTGTGACTGTGTGCTTTCAAAGATCTCTCTCTCTCTCTCTCTCTCTCTCTCTCTCTCTCTGTCTGTCTGTCTGTCTCCCTTCATCTCTCTCTATTCTTACTTTCTTTACCTCTCTCTATCCACATGTCTATATACATACATATGTGTGTATATATATATATATATATATATATATATGTGTGTGTGTGTGTGTGTGTGTGTGTGTGTGTGTGT
>JADRCD010143776.1:9074-31136 GCA_019843815.1 Montemys delectorum | reverse complement strand
ACCCTGAAACGTACAGCAGAGGATCATGGGAATGCTGTCATCCTGGATGTCTGGGAGCGAGAACAGAATGGGAAGGGTGCTCTAGCCATCCCAGGAGCTGCTTTTTAACAAATAGACTAGTTTCATCTGCTTATTATATACCAGGTAACTTTAGTTGTTTCCTTTTCTCTCTTCCCCATAGAACAGTAGGGGTGAAACTGAAGTATTAAAAGAAATGGAAGAAATAAATACAAAACTCCCATTTATAATTGCATCACTGACATTAGCTAAACCACCTACTATCTACTCTCTCCTTACTTCTTACAGCGTCTCCCTGTCTAAACGCTTTCCACGGCCCTTCCTTGTATCTGTCACAGATTTCACTTTCCTTCCATTTAGAATGGTCATTAACTACTTTTTTAGTGTCACCATGTTATTATATATTCATAATGGTAAAGATGTTCTTTCTGTCTACCCAGCCTCGGGTTTCACTGGCTTAGGAACCTGTGCCAAAGCCTTGCTCTCTTTGAAATCATAAGCAGCTGTGGCTTCTCTACCTCTCTCCTTTCCAACATGTGGAATTCTCAGCCTCTCTTCCTCAGAACTCTAGTTATCATCAGGCTGGCTCATCACCAGCAGTGAGCAAAGAGGATGATGGACAAGGATGCTGGGACCCGAACAGCAGTGTGCACAGGAAAGAAGAAAGCAATGCTGAAGACAGGCAACCTCCAGGGACGGGTGTGCATTTCTCTGGAAATTCAATGGTGGACTAATATGTTTGCTAACTGCCTGTAAAGGAAAGGCCAATACTCAACTGAAAGAACATGAAATCAGCTTTCCCTGGAAGTTGATATGCAAAGGCAGATTCAGCTGCAGGTGCAGCAAGAGCAGGCAGAGGGGTCTGAATGGCACCTTCTATCCTGACTTACTTACCGTTCACACCACATAAAAGTGCCTCATGTGAATCTAGCACATACTTCTCAACACAAGTAGCTTTCCTTGAGAAGATCTCACTCCAAAGCTTGTGAGGATGTCTTCACAACGGGGTGCACCAGTAAATAAGGAGGACATCCAAACTCTTCTAAAATCCTAGCAGACTATCTAGGAGCTGTCCATTCCATCTCTTCCTAAAGGGAGATGTCTTAGTTACTTCGGTATAGCAATGAGAAAACACCATGACCAAGACAACTTATAAAAAGAAAGCATTTAATTTGGGGGTTATGGTTCCAGAGTCCATGACCATCATAATGGGGAGAATGGAAGCAGGCGAGCAGGCATGGCACTGGAGCAGGAGCCGAGAGCTTACATCTTGAGACTAAACCACGAAGCAGAATAAGCTAACTAGAAATGGAATGGGGTTTTGAAACCTCAAAGCCCACCTACAGTGACATAACTTCTCCAAGAAGGCCACACCTACTAATCTCTTTCAAGCAGTTCCATCAATTCAGTGTCAAATATTTGAATATATGAACCTCTGGGGGCCATTCTCATTCAAACTACCACAGCAGGTGTGTACTTACTCGTGGCTCTTTTTAACTCTGCTTCTGGGTTCAAGCCATAATAAATTTAAGATCTTTTCTTATATAAAGTTTATTTTTAGAAAACCCCTCTTCTAGACTCTCTCTCTCAGACACTGTTTTTAATCTAATAATTTTATATATCCTTGAGATAGCCCATGTAAATAAGTAGCATTGGAATCTGCCGTCATTTACAATGGTTTCCTTTAAAATGCATCTTTAAGGGGCAAGTGTGCTGATATGTACTCGTAAGATGATAATTTGTGCTAATTACAACAATATCATGGGGGGAATGTATGGCTCTTCTCCTTGTCTAAGTAATCGCATTGGCAGACGGTCTAAATGTTCTTAAAGTTGTTTAAAAGGGAACGCTGTGTTCTATGCTATCTGGCAGTTTCTAAATTCACATATTTAAAATATTCTCCCTTGTTCACAGACCATAAAATTGCACATCTCATTTGCAATTGAATTTTTAGAGGCTCTCCCAAAGTGGGGGAGTGATGCATCAAATGTACTTTTTCTAAGTTGGCTGTGTTCCAGGACAGACATGGTAAACCCCTCTCTATTTCACTGTCTGACTAGATTGGTGCAGATGCTAAACATTTCCTGGATTTCCCCATAAAACCCTTTTCATCTTTGGTTGCTTCCACCTGGCTTTACTTTGGGTTATAGCTTTTCTCTGTTTTCCAGAATCAGGCCAACTATCACTCATGAAAATTATTACTTCCCATGCCCATTCTTATCTCGCTGAGGGAGATACTCAGTTCATGGATGATTCCCAGAGAGTTGAAAATGGGGACTTGCTAGTGTTGAGATCTGAAATTATACACATACTTTTTTGCCAAAGGAAGAAAACTTAAAATACTGGGCATTTTACATTGATTGTGGGTTGATAGTATACTATTTTGACGGTGTTAGCTTAAGAAGATGTTTTTAAAGTTTTTATCATTTTGTTAAGATAGCTCATAGAAATTTAAAAGTACTACAGTGACTCATGTTATATAGTCTATTTTTTTTCTTTTGGCTAATGCTTGCTGGTAATATCTATTTTTTTAAGATTTATTTATTTATTTATTATATATAAGTACACTGTAGCTGTCCTCAGACACACCAGTAGATGGCATCAGATCCCATTACAGATGGTTGTGAACCACCATGTGGTTGCTGGGATTTGAACTCATGACCTCTGGAAGACCAGTCAGTGCTCTTAACCACTGAGCCATCTCTCCAGCCCCGGTAATATATACTTTTACCTGAATGACATATTTATCTGTTTCTGAATTGGGTAGCAATTTTTTCCAAATTAAAATATTCCCTTCTGGAGGGAGAAAAGGGCTTAAGGAGACTTGGGAAGTAAGCATCTCTTGAGTCTCAGGAAGTTCCTGAAACTGACAGTAATCACAAAGTCCCAGCCCAAGGTTACAAGAACAATAAACAATTGCTGGAGAGAAGAGACTCCCTACTCTGCAGAGCTTCTTGGAGGAGGATCTCCAACCTGTGAAGTTGCCTGCACATACTGCCAGGATCTCCAAAGATGGAGTTTTCATGACTTGTCATCCATGTTGGTCTGGGATTTTCAGAGAAGCAGATAGCTTTGAGTCATCCATGCTCTTGTAACTCCCTACTGTACATAACCTCAAGAAATATGCTTTACCAAGTAGGATTTTAGTCTTATCATTACTTTGGTAAGTTGTAAGTACCTTATCTGTAGTGATCAGGCATTTGTTCTAGCTAGCTAGCTAGCTAGCTATCTACTTCTATCATCTTTCCCTCTACTCTTCTTCCTTTTCCTCCTTTTCCTCTTCCTTCATCCCCCTTCCTTCCTTTCATCTGCTTCTCTGCCACATTGAGTCTGTGCCACATTCTCTCACAGTGATACACTATACTGGCCCAGGCTCAAGGCAATACAGATCAAAACCATGGACATAAATCTCTGATATCGTGAGCCAAAATACACCTTCCCCCCTTGTATACAAAATAAAGATAATAGCCAGATAGACCTAGGAAAAGCTCTGCCAGTTGACTCTAGTATGCAATACCTTCTTCTTTAGCATTAGAGTTCCGATTTCAGCATGACACTTGGCTTCTTGCTAAGAACATCCCATAGACTCTTTTACATCTACCTGTGGACAAGAAACTAATTTCCAGAAAAAGACTTAAGAACACAAGTAGTGTGTCTAACTACTTGTACTTGGCCTTCTTTTTCAATGCTTGGAACATAGAGATGTTATTGAGTGACTTTTAGATGTTAAGTTAAAACAACAGCTTAGGAATCACAAGGTCTTGATTATTATTAGGGTTGCCTCAATTGCTCTGTTCAATTTGTTGTCCGTTACATAACTCCTGAGAATTGTGACACTAAAGGATATGCTGGGCAAACAGCAGCCAATGTATGGCTAATATATCATAGATAGTCATGGATATACACTGTTGCTAGCTATCCATCCTCTCACTGGGCCATGGGCTTCCAAGAAAAACACTTGTGTATACCATGCAATGAAAAGAAGAGCCAAACTAAATCTGTTTGATGTGAACATAGATGATATGATGTGATTGTAGAGGGTAGCAAGCGCTAAGCTGGCAGAATTTCCCCTGAGCCTCAGGAGTTAAAGATCGCAAGCTAACCTACTGGGATATGGAGGGCCTGCTCTGTACAGGTGGGAATCATGATGAGCCTGCTAAGTGGGACCAGCAGAGAGCACGTCTGCGCCAGCTCATGCTTCATTACTTCAGAGTTTCCCCTCAAAAAGCTATTTGGTCATTAAATTCTGATGTCTTCCGGCTTGTTCAGGGTGAAGATGAGAGCAAAGACAGCAAGTTTTAATGACTTCTTTCCTTGTAGGTAGGGACTCATCTGAGCTTAGAAGAAATGCAGCTCCCAGGGCAGGAAGAACAGCCATAGGTATTGCCAGAGGGATTATAATGAGAGAAAATTTTCTTCCATAAGCAGTGATGATCAGAGAGATCCCTCAGCCAGAGAATAAAGGAGCTTTTCTTTGCAGATAAATTACTATAAGGGAATTCTAAATATTAAACTAGTATTTCTTCATTTATTTGTAAATTCTTGCATGTGTTTCTAGAACCTACACAGAAAATATGATTCAGGTAAAGGGGAAGACAGCTACAGTCTGAAGCCCAAAATAAAATATCAACCTAGCTCTCGACTCTATTAGCCTGGTGACATTCTATAAGCAACGGTATCAACCTTCAAGGCCCAGTCTCTAACATAGCCAAGAGTCTTAGAATTCTGGCATTGCAGGACTCGTTCATCTCAACTGCCCAAAGAAGAGTGAATTGATTCCTTCACATCCTTCACCCACAAAGCTGGGTACGACCTGTACCGATGGCTACACAGGTCCTCAGCTGCACCACCCCCCACTGCAGCCCCAAACAGATCTCCCTCAGAAGCTGTACAGGCATGCTCAAATGGAATGCTAGGTTCCTGATCAGGATGCCCAGGTCAGATAAGAAGAACAGCAAGCGTCACCAAGTGTGAGCGTAATCAGGACTGAAGTCACACCTTTGGGTCCTGCTGAGGCTGGCAGCCTGGATTTTTGTGGATGAGCTGCAAGGGTGTGATCCAGCATGTCATGTCTAATAACTTTCTCTTTTGGAGTCTGATGTGCTGAGAGTTCTGGGCTGCTCATGTTAAAACCTGGATTCCCGGCACCTTTGGTAGTGTCTGTGTATTCTTTAACTAGAGCAAAACAAGGAGGTCAGAAGATCATACAATAGGCTGATGGATTCCAGTGCTAAGCAGAAAATTACTCTCAGTAATTCTTGTGCAGAAAGACTCAAGTGTATCGTCCTCAAATGTCACCAAAACAGAATTAGGTTAAAATTAACTCTTAAAAAAAAGAATAAATGATTAAAATAATTACAAATTGCACCCTGACAAGCTAGAGCAAAATTTCGCCCTCAGCCATTTGTCTGTAATTAGTTAATTAATCCTTACACAAATTATGAGCAATAACTCATCAAGCAAGGCTCACCCATCAGAAATTCAGCCGACGTGGATTTCTTCTGCTTAGTTTGCTTCACAGCCTTCTGCTGAAACTTCTGGAGGGAAATTGTTAAATGAATAAATTAGCTAAAGAATGAAGATCATCATTTATGATCCACAACTAACACAGTATTTTAAATATGGGATGGCGGATGGCATTGAAATGTCATTTAATTTACATCTCTCCTAAAGGGGTCAAACACTAATTGAACATCAGAAGTGGAAGAATTAAATAAAATAGGATAAGAAAAGTTAATACAAATGCCAAATGAAGGTCACATTAAAATACTTTGTTTTCATCATTTTTAATTAATACAAAGAGCCCTCAACAAATTAAGAACACTGTAAAACTTGCACAGTTCAATTTGCATTTGTTCAGACTGGGCTTAGATACAATCTCACTTTGGTAGAATGAAGTTATCTTGTAGAAAATGTGCTTGTGGGCTGAGAAGATGGCTCAGTGGTTAGAGTGCTTGCCCGGCATGCATGAGGACCTACATTCAGATTCTTAGAACATACATGAGCCAAACGTACTACATGTCTTTGACTGCTCCTACAGTAACATGGGAGGTATAGAAAGGAGAATCTTAAAGGGCCTGGGCCAGTTACCTTGGCATATGCAGTAATAAGCAATAAAAGAGCCTATGTCATAACGTGGGAGGAGAAGACCTACGTTTTTGATATCCACACACATGCCATGGTACGAATGTACCCACACAGACACACGTGAACAGGAACACTTCTCTCTGTCTGTCTGTCTGTCTGTCTGTCTCTCTCTCTCTCTCTCTCTCTCTCTCTCTCTCTCTCTCTCTCATACACACACACACACACACACACACACACACACACACACGACAGCTTGCATGTGCTGCCTGTTTGTTCTTGGTTGCATCCACATTTGTTTTAAACTGCTGGAGTCCAATATGTGAAGTCATTATTGATTTAAATACTATTATGAATGTATACAATCCAACCTTGGTAAATTGCAGTGGCGGGCAAGATGCTGCAAAATACTAAGAGAGTCATAGTCTATAGGAGTCTCAAAGAATTCGTGAGGTGCTTCACCAGGGAAAACTAAAATTAATTATATGCTTGAAAAGCCCATTAATATTAGTATGCATAATGAGTGGTCAAAATTGGAAATGTATAGCCAGAACTATGATTAGAGCTTCTATACTCTTATAAGTTCCAAATGAACCCTGCGTAACTGACAAATTTAATTAAAAAAAAAAAATCTGTGATAGAAATACCCAAATTCAGACAAATGATAAAACTCAAGTTAATAAGAAGTAAAACAACAGAAAAGATGAAGTCTGCAGGAACAGCAAATGATGGAAAAGATGCTCCACCTCAGACACCTTAGCACCAAGCAAAAGATGCTGCAGCTTAGACAGCCCGTGACCATGTCTGAGGAGGATATTCAAAATGACAAACAACACCTTGTCTACTTTGTGGCCCTGATGAGGTAGGGGGAGACTAGCATTCCAATTTTTACTTAAAATGTTTACAATAAGTCTGACTTCTTTCAAAAATACTTATAGCATGGGGCCGGAGAGATGGCTCAATGGTTAAGAGCACTGACTGCTCTTCCGAAGGTCCTGAGTTCAAATCCCAGCAACCACATGGTGGCTTACAACCATCCATAATGAGATCTGATGCCCTCTTCTGAGGTGTCTGAAGACAGCTACAGTGTACTTACATATAATAAATAAATAAATCTTAAAAAAAATACTTGTAGCAGCCTTACAGTATTGCAGAGCAATTAATTATACAGTGTATCGCAGACAATCAACAAAAAGTTTTTAAATTGATATGTCTTAAGTCAACTAAAATGAAAGCCTTGTTTTCTAAGTGTCTTTTCTTTTAAAAATTATGTTTAGCATACAATATGTTAGCTATTTCATATACTAGAAACCAAATTGAAGATGAAGATAAGTCTACTCAAAAGATATTTAGAAGCTGAGCATGTTGACATGGTCTTAAAATCCCAGCACTTGAGGAAAGGGGGCTGAGGCAGGAGGATGATCTTTAAGTTCAAGGAAAGTAACACCTTGTGTAGAATGAAGGGTTAAGAGCTTTTGTAGTGCACATCAGCAATGCCAGCACTCAGAAGGTGAAGGCAGGGAGATGTCAAGTTCGAGACTAAACTGAGCTACCTGGCAAGTTCCAGATACGTTCGGAGTACTTTTCAAGACTTGTGTTAAACATCTCTAAGAACCTTCAACAGCTATGTCAATTCATGCCTTAAAAAAAAATCAGGGCACGTCTTGCTTAAAGTTCAGTAATTTTTAAGGTTTTCTTTTTCTTCCAGTTTAAGAATTCTGAATTTCCCAGGGTTAGAGAGATGACTCTGTAGTTAAGATAACTGTCTGCTCTTTGAAAAGATCCAAATTCAGCTCCTAACATTATGTCAGGTGGCTTACACCTCCTGAAACTTCCATCCCAGAGAGATTCAATGCTCTAGAGACACACACACACACACACACACACACACACACATACACACACACACACACAATTTAAAATGAAGGGTAAACATTTCTTAAAAGAATTCTGAATTCCTAATATTTATTTACATCCATAGAGTGTGTGGTGCATTGGACGTAATCGCTCTGTGTAGAAGATATAAACAGCATCCAGGGAATCTGGTACAGATCCTACAAATTGTTTAAATGAATGGAACTGCAGTTGGGTATCAATTAACACAGGCTGGGACTGTTGAGTTGGCTCAGCAGGTAAAGGTACAGAACACACAAACATGGTGACTCCAGCGTGGTCCTAGGAACACACACATAAAGGGGGAAGGAGAGAACTAACTCCATAAAGTTGCCTTTTGACTTCCACACATGTACCCTGGTAAACATACACACACAGCCACATACATCATGATGATGATGATGGTGATGATGATGATGATGATGATGATGATGGTGGTGGTGGTGATGGTGATAATGAATATAATAATAATAATATAATAAAGATAACAGTCTATAGATTACAATATAAGTTATACAATTGACATCATTTCTGTTTCAATTATAAAGCAGTAGAGCATATTCATTAAAAACTAGGTAAACTCCTAGAAATGTAGCTTGCAACATGTTCTGACATTTCGTTAAGAACAAGGTTGAAGTGTGATTTCTTTTTCACAGCTTCCATCCGAGATAGCAGCAGGTACTAGTTTTCTTGACATGGTTCAGTAAATTTGGCACGTCAGCCCTTTCCAATCGAGTTAAATGCACTTTTAAGTAGAAGGATGTGGCCCTGTGGATAGGCCTTGTTTCCCTCGGAAGAACTTCAAATGAAATCACACGCCTGCTCTCGGACGTTAGAAAGGTCTCAAAGATCTTCTGTCAAGTTCACATGTTGTAAAGGGAGTCGATGTCTGGTTGCACACCCCTCCCCAGATAGGTCCCCAGGGAGGGTTACCGAGTGACATTTTGTATTCCATGACCTCTTAGCTGCTAACACATGTTTAAAAGGAAATGAGGAGTGATTTCCGACTTCTCCCCACCAATTTCCTGACTTTTCTCTCCTTTACACATGGACACCTCTCCTAAGTGTGAACTGCGTTCGTCTCCACCCTTTCTCCGTTCGGACCTCTCTCCTGGTGAGAGTTCCATCTCAGTTCCACCAAGAACACCAGCCTTCTCTCTTTATCCTCCCATCCATTACCATTTAAGAAAATGGCATCATTTCAAATAGATTCCCTCAAACCTACTAAATAATATGCAGCATATTTCAACCTTCAAATAAATTGAAGGAACATGATACCGTTACCATCATCTTCCTGCTTCTCTCTGATAGCAGTTAAGTCTTGAAGATAAACAAAATCGTCTGGAAATCTGAACTAACTCTCCCAGGACTACAGCCCAGGCTGGGCTCACTCCTTTGTGTTCAGTTGATGCTGAGATGCAAAGTGGCTTCCTACATGAAATCAGGATGAGCAGTTTCTCACCTTGTATTTTAACCCTTTTTAATTGAGGTATGAAAAGAGCAGGAGACCAGTCTCCTTAAATGTTTAAGGGGGCATAGCGTGGTACTATGCACATCCTGTGCCGCTACGTACTGTGGTGTTCCCTACATCCTGTGATGTTCCCTACATCCTGTGGTGCTTCATGCATGCTATGATGGTGTTACATACATGCTGTGGTATTACTTTCATACTGTATAGTGTTATATCCTGTGATGTTACACACATAGCATGGTGTTATATACATACTGTAGTGTTACATACAAACTTTGGTATTACATACATACATACATACATACATACTGTGTGGTGTTCCATACATACTGTGATGGTGCTGCATTCTGTGGTGTAAGCCATAAGCATACTTTCATATAGATCTCCAAAACACTCATCATGCAACACACTTCTGTCAGGTATATATTTAAGTAAAAACAAATTGATTTCTCTTTCATTTTAAAAATGTAGTATATACTGTGGATGAAAACAATGATTTTTGATCTGTACAAAGCAAAATAAATAACACCTGAAAATTAAAAAAAAAAAAAATGACATGTTCCCCATGATATCTTCTTTCTTTTCACTAAAAAGCACCAAACCCCTTTTGATGGCTGCGCTCTCAATTGCAAAGGAAATCTCTCATGGAGTAAGCCAACTTGAGCAACAACACACTCATTTATAACCAGTGACAACCCAAATCCGTAAGTTTGTAAAAGAATGTGATCGTTGTCGGAAGGAATCCGTCCCGGGGTGAATCCGTCCCAGGGTGCTGCTGCTCAGCTCTGGTTGCACTCAGCTGAAGCCGTGGAGTTCGAGGAGGACTTTTCAAGGCTGGTGGGCACAGACCAGCCAGAGAGAGAATTCTGCATACTGTACGGATCATCGCTCAGTTCAGGGCAGTCACTTTGCATCTGGGATCAGCCAGCGTGCTCTATGAAACCGTCAGCCCTCATTTATGTCTGGCTGTTTTCTGTCCAACTGTAAACAAGTTGTCTCTCTACCCTTAGCCACACGGGCAGATCCCACAGTCAGAGGAAGTCAGAGGCCTCAGAGCACCAATGGCTTCTTGCATGCAACAGTTCTAGGGCACACTGGGTAGTCACAAAGAGAAGCCACTTCGGGATGACAGGGTCCCCAGTCCCTTTTCAAAACTGCGTGCCTTTGATTCCTACAGAGGCTGGCATGGCGTGTCTCTTCCATGAAATGAACTTGGGTATTTCTAGTAGAACAAGTGTTGTTTTTCGAAAGACAAGCTCAGCAGATTCATCTGGTTGGGAGCTGGAGGCGGGGATGAGGGTGAACACTCTGTTGTTTCACTGCTCGGGGCTTCATGTGAATCAGACAAGACCTGGATAGAAGCGTTATCAATCTGGTCCAGCTAACTATGCTGAATTGCTCTGGGGGCGGGCGGAGGCAGGGATAAAGTGACGACAAAGATCAGGTATATAGGATTCTGGTCTCATCCACCTTGACTTTTACAATACATCAGAGCCAAAGCGTGGTTCAGCAGGACCTTCCCCTCAGTAAGAAAAAAAAAAAAAAAAAAAAGGAGGAGGCTGAAGACACTGGAGGGCCCTTCCCTGGCAAATGGCTTGGAGGTGCGATTTAGCAGGTCACTCTGTTGAACCCCCTAGCCAGCTGGCCTGTCCCTGTTTAGACTTTCCTTCCTGTGAACCTGTTTTGTTCCTGGGGCTCTATTACTTTGTCAATTTAAAGAAAAACAGCCACAGTGAAAAGCTTGCAATTTACACCTGTCTGCTCTGAGCATTCTGTGCCAGATCAGGTGGGGAACAACAGGAGTGTGAGCTAATGAGAATAATCGTGAGGGGGGAGGGGAGGGGCAAAGGAAGGGAAAGGGGAGGGGTTCAGGCTATGATGGGGGGAGCTTATGGTTTTTATTCTATCATGACTGATCTGATAACGGCCTCTCCATTTTCTTGTGTCAGAGTCCCTAGATTAAGTTGATACAAATTTTAAAAAGTGACGTTATGCACTTTTTAAGGAAGTGTTTCAATGCCATATAACTTAAAACCGAGGCCTAGCTGCATGATGTCCAAGTTATCAGACCTATAAAAGAGTTATGGAGATGTTTGCTTATAAAATTAGCAATGAAAGAAAGTAACTTCAAGTTTTTAAGACTTGTTTCAGAGACAGAACTAATTTTGGAAATAACTGGAAACAACGACAAATGTCTGAATGTAAACCTTGGGCACTCCGCTTAAGGTGACTTTTGAAATTTGTTTTACTGAGAAAAAAATAAAGCTCAAGTATAAGTGCATTTATCCAACTCACTGCAAAATTTGAGGAATATGAGCTCTCTGGCACTGCAAAATGGTCAGCAGGTAGCATTTCTTTCAAGGCTCTGTCCCCCTTTTGCCAGGATTATTTCAAAGGCCATATCTTTGAGTTACCACCTGTTTTGAAAGAGTTTCAATTAAGTTCACTAAGGGAAAAAATATCGCAAGCATGGCTTATGAACATTTTTCAAAACCTTCGTGATTCAACAGCACAGTCGTCTTGATATTCGAATAGTTTGGCATCTCCCTGAAGAGGATCTGAAATTTAGTAAACTAAAAACCAAGCGCAGGGGACCTCTCAAAAGATCCACGGTTCCTGCGGATCCACCAAGGCCCCTCATTGGCACTTCCTGATGCCACAATAACGGATGTGACAGAGGGTTAAATGATGCTGAGGTGGTAGCAAAATGTGTGTCACCAGGAAGGGGCATAATTGAATAGAGTCCTTGGCTGGCATCTTGCCTGACAGATGACGTTCCAGCTCGCTAGGCGATGACCCTTCCGTGCAACTTTAGGAGCTGCGCCCGCCATGGCTGAGCCTGCTTAGGTCAAAGGGCCGAGCCATGTGTAATTCAGAGCAGAAGAGGTCCCACGTTCGCTCCACAGAAACAATTACACTACTTATTTCACTTCAGCCCTGGCCCAAAACTCTCCGGCCTCCTAGCTTCAGCGCAGTCAATCTAATTCTGCCCCGGGGCGATAAAGCCACATGAAAATATGTGGTGCTGTGTTTATAAATCTAATCAAAAATAGAAACAGTGGACAGGCGCAGTGAGGTCCTCTTATGGATCATGGGAATCCTGAAACTCTGAAGGCACTTTTGTTTAACGTCTATAGACTCTTTGCCACCGTGCTCTTTGCCCGACTCGTTAATCACTCTCTTTACTCGTGAGTGCTACAAAGGACGCTGGAGTTCTGCTCCGTCTTGTGCTTTCCCGGCATGGATATTATGAAAACTCCAGCTAAAAGGGCTGCTTTAAAAGGGAAATATCAAAAAAGAGACTACTGTTAACATGAATCTCACCTCTCTGTCCATGTTGTCTGCTCTCTGTCCCTGGTGGTACACAGATTTAAATCGAGTTCCTGAGGAGGGAAAAAGCCAGACTAAATTGGCCTGATCCAAAAGATACATAGAGAAATTTTGGAGTTGGGGGTCTCTGATGAGGCTTAATAGTTTCAAGAATTATAATTATTAACATCATTGGGATCTAATCTGGTGTCTTCTTGTAGATGTTTCTTCTTTCAGTCAGATTCCTAAAACCTTGAAGCAGTACATACTCATAAAACATTTAACAAAAGCAAGCTCTAGGAAAGGGAAAATTCAGACTCAATTCAGAGAAACAAAATTTCCTATCTCTGGCCCAAAAGGAGAGAAATTTACTCTTCATTCAAGACCGAGTGTGAACTTCTCACACCTTAGAATGCTGGGTTGTTTAACTTTATAAAAAGCAAGACAAAACAAAAACAACAACCAAAAAAAGCAAAAAACAACAACAACAACAAAAAAACCAATGATCTAGTTTTTGCAACTACCATAAATACAGAAAATCTGATAAAATCAAGAATAGACATGTGTTTTGAGCCAAACAGTTATCTCTGCAAATATCCAGCAAAGATACAGATTATTAAAATTTTAATGAGGGGAAATGGGATTTTAACAGCCTTAAAACCTCCTTGGGGGTCATGCAATAAATGACTACTAATAAGCTGCCAATAAGTTAGCAATTTCAAGCTCCTCTACTTGAGTTATGTAGGTTGACAAAAATATTGCCCTCAAATAATCCTGGGACCCAAATGATTATAATAAATGGGAAATCTTAACAAATGAACAATGACCTCAGCATTTATTAAATTGTTATAAAACTCAACAAAGTCACCTTTTAACCTCGGAATTGGCCCTTCTGAAATGACTGCCACTGCCTGGCACTGAACACAGACCACATGATCTATGATGGCTACCCTCGACGCTTTTGATTCAGGGCTGTCAACTGTATTTTAAAGTCACTTCCTGGGTTGTGTGCAAGCATGTAATACCTGTCAGTGTTGAAGGGATGAAGATCTTTTGTCCGTCTATGGCTCATGTTAAGACTGTCCTTTTTTATATAAGTAACATAGAAGAGTCAAAGATTATATAGAGTGATCGTTTTTTCTAAAATAAGTGAAATGCGTGTAAATGAATTAAACAAAAATAAATCAGAATGAAGAAAATGTAGACAATTTGCAGAAGTTGAGGTTGGACTTGGCACCACCGCCCTCCCCCTCCTGCACAGTACTGGAGAGGGGTTGAATTGTATATATTTTGCGGAAGCATTGTGGAATGTGTGCAAGAAGCACTGTGTTTCCTTGAATTTTGCCTTAATGTTTATTTTCTGAACTGTTTTTGATGTGCAAAGATGTTGATTTCATTATCTTCATAAACACACTTTGCAGACACACAATTGGAAGTGGATTTGCCCAAAGAATATATTCATGTCACCTCTGTTAATATCCATAGAATGTTCACAAAGCATTGACTCAAGGTAATCTCACCTTGCTTTTTATTCACCTGCCTACACAAAAATCCAGATGGATCCTCAGCACAGTAAGAGTGTAACTGTGAAATAATGTCACTCATTACATCGTAGAATGGATACATAGCTTGTTCATAGAAACAAGCATTATGTCATTTTAAAGGAGCAATCATGAAAAGAGACTGAATGAAAACAGCCTTTCCTCATCTCATGATCAATGGCTGCGGCCCAGAGCGTCTCCCACCCCACCCCACCCCCGCCCGGGGCCCTCTGGAAGGTTGGGTGGGTCAGGCAATGTTTGCAAAGAAAGAATCTCACCTCCCAAGTTTCTGTGACTGGAATTTGGGGACTGTAGCCACAATTTGCTCCTCACAATTCAGGAGCAAACATCACCTTAAGGCTGATAGCCCATCTTGCCCCTAAGAAAAATTAGAAAACCTAGGACATGACTTGGGGGCAAAAAAAAAAAAAAAAAAAAAAAAAAAAAAAAGACTGACAATACTGCAGCCCTGATGGAAATGATGGTGTCTAAAAATGCATCCCTAACGCAATTCTTGGACTTTGATTTGAGGCCCTTCCTAATAAAGGACAGTCACTGACGGAAAGGCAGGAAGGGGTCTTCAGCTGCTAAGAGATATGGCAAAATCAAATGGCTGAACATAGAATTCCAGAAGCCACAGAAAGAGGGTAAGCTGGACAGACTCGTGACCCCTGGAGAGGGATTCCCAAGCCTCTGGAAAAAATACTGGGGAATGGACGGACAGACCTCAGATGTGCCAAAAGGAAAGCAAAAGGGACCTGAGCGAAGAAGGGGGCAATGGGAATGAGTTGACAGGACGGTGGGCAGGACTTGCCAGTCAGTAATAAAGTCAGTGACTCAGAGGTGAGTACTCAGCCGCCACGCCTGGCACACAGCCTAGCCACCGAATGCTCACCTAGATCAGGAGCCAGTCAGAAAATGTGGCATTTGCTAATCCATCTAGAAAATCAACTCTATCCAAACTATCTTTGCTTTGGGAAATGAAAATGAAATCAATGTAACAAACTGTAATTTGCAGGACAAAAACCTGCCTTCCGTGTGGACACTTTGGGGAACCCTTACTTTAATAACTAATGAGCCCACTCCATGACACAGGTTTGGAGTCTAGCGTTGTCCCTATGTTGGAAATCTCATTTTTTCTTTCAAATCCAGTTTTGAATATGACTATCAGATTCATAGCAGTGGCTCTGACTGGAAAGTCACCTGTCCACTGCACCCAATGAAGTCTAGGTTGAATAATCACAGCTAATTTGTATGGTCACTTTTTTGTTTGTTTTAAGGATGGTTCTCCAAATGGCTTTCACTGGAATTGTTAACTTGTGCTGCAAATCAAGCCTTGGCATGACCAAATCTCTGCCGACTGGCTCGTTGCTTTCGGAGAGGGATGAGCAAAGGGAATGCTGTCACTCCGCTGCATTTCTCTTCTCAAGCAGACCAGCAAGGACAAAGATGGAGTTAGACAGAGGTCGCACACCAGAGCTGGCCTACAAATGTGTTTTATTGAATGGTGCCTAATAGTTTTTAAAATATCGAGCCCTTGCTCAAAACTGAGAAGATTGCAATTAAAATTCCAGTGTTTTGATCCTCTGGCAATATATAAAGCTTGCTGACAGAGAGTAAACAGTTGTGGCAGGCAGTTGATGGGTTGGAGATGGGCAAATTTTGCCAGCAATACACTCCAGGCTGACAGTCCCTTCCCTCCATAGGGCTGACCACACACAGAAGCATAGAACCTTAAGGACAAACAGGGTTTGCAGTATTCACTGTTGTAACCTCAGAGCCTAGAGCAGTGTCAAAAAAGCCCTGGGAGCTTGATACATACAGATAGACATGAAATGTTCTAAGGGTGGATAGTTCCCCTTTAAAGAGTAGATTTAAGACAAGAGAATATGTGCAAAGCTGTCATAAGACACATACCATTTATATACAGACAGGCCAAATAAATCCTCTAGATCCTTAGGCAGAGAGAGTGCTCACAAATTATTAATTGTGTACCTGGCACTAAAAGTAGACACGAGTCAGGTAAAATACAAGCAAATAGACTGAACGCATTTCACTCATTCATCTTCTTTTCCAAACCCCACAGGCCTAGAATTTGAAGCTCTTAAGGAGTGATGAGCCTAGGCGTAATACCACAATGATGTACTTCTCAGGTTCCTTCTACCCAAGTGTTTTCTACTATCTAAATCTATACTGAGGATGAGGAGTAAGTAAAAAGAACCATATAAAACAGACCTTGGAAGGGTGCGAAGACAAGGCGACTCCCCACAGAGCTGATACGAACTAAGGACTCATTGACACAAAATCTAGAGATGATTCAAGTTCCTATAAGAAGTAACACCAACTGCCTTTATCAGACGCATGCACAAACCCTTCATAAACCAGGAAGAAGAGATCAACTGAAACCCTATTAACAGGTTTCAAAAACCTGAATGCTTTGGGTAAGTGTTTCCCCAAAAACCCAATGTCTGAGGCTTGGCTCCTCCATTGTTGATACTAACAGGGAGTGGTGAAATCATGAAGAGGTGGGGTCACATGGAAATTAGATAGCTTAACACTCAACCTAGGATGTCAACATGCTTTTTCTGTCCCCTTCTCTCTTTCTCTTCCATCCTTCCCTCCCCACTGCCTCTCAGCTGCCACGAATACCACATTCTCTCCATAATATACCATGTCACCACACGCCCAGTCAACGACACTAATGGACCACAGGCTAAGGCTCTGACACTGTGAACCAGAATGAAATTTTCCTTCTTTTAACTTTGTTCTCTCAACCGTTCTGTTACGGTGTGCACAGATTGGCACAATGACCTAACATGAGAATAAGAGCCAACAGAATCTTCAAACTCAAGTGGGATTCACTCTCACTACCTGGCTTTGCTCCACTGCCTCCACAGGCTCTTGGAGAAAAAGATGAGGTGAAATGAGTCCAAGAACTAGTTCTAAACAAGGAGCAGTTTTGCTACCAACTTTGGCAATGTCCAGAAATATCTATATGGCTACAGTACACATAATCCTATTTTATGTGGTAATTAGAGATTGAAATGCCATTAAACACCCTGAAATATATAGATTCTCCTTTGGCAAGGTACCATGACAGAGGAAAAAAGAGATCTCTAAAGGCAGGGAGAATTGATGATGGAATACACGTGACACGAGATCGTGGCGGACTATTGAAGAGGAGAAAAGGGACCTGAAAGCAAGTGGAAGGGGAAGGAAAGCAGAGCCACGGACATCAAAGCAGAATGACGTGAATGCCAGAGAGTACCAAAATGGAGCCGATTCTTTTCAATGTCAACCCTTAAAAAATTAACAAAAATAAAGAACCAAATCAATAAGTAAATAACCTAATGAATGTATGAACAGAATCCATTGTTACCCACATACTAAAATGAGTGGACAATTTAATATAAAGTGTGAAATGCTCTCTATATAAAAAAGTAGGAAATATACATGAACGAGTGGACAATTTAACATAAAGTGTGAAATGCTCTCTCTATGAAAAAGCAGGAAATATACATGAAGGAGTGGACAATTTAACATAAAGTATGAAATGCTCTCTCTCTGAAAAAGTAGGAAGTATACATGAATAAATGAGGATCTTTAGGGAAAATATGTTAGGTATCTGTGCTGGCCTGTTGTTGGGTGTCAACTTGACACAGGCTGCAGTTATCACAGAGAAAGGAGCCTCCCTTGAGGAAATGCCTCCATGAGATCCAGCTGTAAGGCATTTTCTCAATTAGTGATCAAGGGTGGGAGGGCCCCTTGAGGGTGGTACCATCCCTGGGCTTGTAGTCCTGGGTTCTATAAGAAAACAAGCTGAGCAAGCCAGGGGAAGCAAGCCCGTAAGGAACATCTCTCCATGGCCTCTGCATCAGCTCCTGCTTCCAGACCTGCTTGAGTTCCAGTCCTGACTTCCTCTGGTGATCAACAGCCATATGGAAGTAAGCTGAATAAACCCTTTCCTTCCCAACTTGCTTCTTGGTCATGATGGTTTGCACAGGAATACAAACCCTGATTAAGACAGTATAAAAATGAAGTAGCCATGGGAGGAATGGCTTCACAGCATCCAGGGTGCCATCCAAAACCTCAACATGACAGACTCTAGAGCCAATGGATCTCAGACAGTCTTACATACCTATCAACTGAGCACAGGAAGTGGAGAGAGGAAAGGAAGAGGGTCTGCCGCTCAGAGAGGAAAGTTATCTGGTCCTCTTGAGCTCAGTCACAGACCAGCCAGAAATATGGCAGGAAGAGCCTGGGGGTGAGCCAAAGGATACTGAGCTGGATACTCCTGAAGGATAACACTGCAGGGAGGACTCAGAGGGCCTGAGTCTCCCTACACCACCACCACCAACTGTTAATTCAGATGCTGTACAAATATGCAAAGCACACCAAACAGAACAAGAGAGCCTGGAAGAAAGTCAGCTGTGAACATCCGAAGCCTGAGTTTTGAAAGTGCTCCGTATCCTTCACACAGATCTGGCAGCAGAGGATGCATCACACCAGCTAAGGATTCTGAGGATGAGCCCTGCGTGAGCAAGGAGCTGTGAAAGCTGTGAAGACGTGGAAGAGGCATATAAACGCTACTTGTCACACACTGAAAACAGTGCTAGGGCCAGAGATGTAATTCAGCAGTACAATACATGCATAGAAGAGGCTCTGGGTTCAATTCTCAGCATCACCAAAGAAAGAAAGGAACAGAACGAGAAAAAGGAGGGAGGGAGAGAGGGAGGGAGGAAAGCAAGGGAAGGAAGGAAAGAAAGAAAGAAAAAAGAAAGAAGAAAGAAAGAAAGAAAGAAGAAAGAAAGAGGGAGGGAGGGAGGGAGGGAGGGAGGGAGGGAGGGAGGGAGGGAGGAAGGAAGGAAGGAAGGAAGGAAGGAAGGAAGGAGAGAGTGAATGAGCCTCTGCAGATTCCATTGATAGCTCAGCTGGTTAAAGCACTTACCACACTTTACCACACAAGCCTGATGATCTATGTTTGAAGACCAGAACCCATGATAAATGAAAAAAACAAAAAACAAAAAAAACAACAACAAAAAAAAACATTCAAAGGTTATTCTCTGATTCCACAAGCACAGTGTGGCACATGATGCCTACATGCAAGCGCGCACACACATACACACATACACACCCAGAGAGAGAGACAGAGACAGAGACAGAGACAGAGAGACAGACACACAATTAGTAATAGCAATAACTACAATTTAATTATTCAATTTTGGCAAAATGAATTGACAACTTAACATCAGTAGCCACACATCACAGGGAAGACAGATGCAACACTTTATTAAAATTAAAACAAGCCAGACAATAACACAAACAAAAGAGAATAAACAAGCCTTCAAGGAAAACATCCAGAATCCTATTTGTTACGGTGTGTTGGCTAAGATGTCCCATTTTCAGCAAACATTACAAGACAAAGACAGAAAAATAAGTGTGACCTATATTCTGGTGAGTAAGCTGTCAATAGAAATTAACCCTGAGCCAAGCTGGTAAGGTTTTGTTCACCAAAGTCACCATCTTGTCGATGAACAAATGGAAGAAACCCAGCTTGAAAAATAAAAGAAAATATAAGAAGAGAATTTAAAGTATAATTATAAAGAAAAAAGTATGCCTTTAAGACTAAGAGCTATCCCCCACTTTAAAAAAATATCCTCTTTTAAGACTGTACAGAAGAAATAATCACTAGAGGTTAAACTATTTGGATTTTAGAAGAAAATTTTTCATGGCCTTGCTAGTTTTTCAGAGTTAGATACAACACCAAAATAACCATCAAAAGAAAACGAGAAAATAAAAAGTTGACTTTTCAAATTTAGAAAGCTTCATCTCTAAAAGATATTCATACTAATTTTCTATTGCTGCAAAACACGGGAAGAGGAAACTAATACCATAGAATCCCCAGTAAGCTCACAGTTCCATAGTTCAAAAGTGAGGCACCATGACTGACTCAGCTCAGAGTGAACTCGGGTTGGCTATACTGCCCTCTGAGGCACAGAATACTTTCCCATGCTCCTCTGGTAGCATTTGCAAGAGTCAACATGACAAAACTTGTCTGGCCTGGAGAATCTGCCTCTTAAGACCAGGTAATGTGGAGTTGAAATTTCCCCCAAAACTCCTTCCCAGTGGTATCTAGATTTGATAGAATATCTGGGGACCAGAAGCTTAGAGAAGTGGGAACTTGGGGGACATTTAAAAGTTCTGTTCGATGAAACACATGAAAATGGAAAAAACAAAAACAAAAACAAACAAACAAAACTACAGGTTGGAAGGAGCTGTTTTTAAGTTGTATATATAATAGCTTACATCCAGAACTTGAAAACAATATATGTAATTGAAAAGTAGTTTGGAACTGGGTGTAGTGGTACGTGCCTTTAATCCTAGCACTTGGGAGGCAGAGGAAGGTATATCTTCGTTAAGTTTGAAGATAGCCTGGTATTCATGGTGGGTTGAAGGACAGCCAGAGCTCCTAGTTAGGTCCTTATCTTGAAAAATAAAATCAAAACAAATTAACAGCAAACAAAAAACAACTTGACAAGCAACCCAGGAGTAAACAACATGGATAGACATCCATGTAATTCAGCTTCTTCATTCTCCCTTAATATCTGACATAAACAAAATAAAGGAAGAAAGGTTTATTTTGTCTATAGTATCAGAGATTTCAGTCCTAGGCTGTGTTGATTCAATACCAGTTGAGCATCTTGGTGACAGGAGCTTGCAGCTAAGTATATGCATCTCATTAGATAGGAAGTAGAGAACCAGGGACCAGGGACCAGTTAAACCTTTAAGAGTTTAGATATAAGCTACTGTACCACAGTAACCTATATCTTCTAATGAGTCCTCCCCTTCCAAAGTCTACACCACTTTCAAAAATTAGACCAGCAACTAAGGACCAAATATTCCACACATGAGTCAGTGGGGGACATTTCCTACTCAAACATAAGAACAAATTACAAAGCAAAATATATAAATGGCTAATGGGTACATAAGATGCTCATTCAGGGGCCAATGCCCCTTCCATGAATCTCTTAAATTCTTAATAAGATGAAATTTTTAAGCACAAATCTTAAATTTTTGTACACACAAAATTCTTATGTTAATGTTTACAGTGGATTTTCATTGCTAGAAAGTATAAACCATCCAAATGACCCTCAACCAACAAATGGTTCAATACATAGCTATGGTACATCCAGGGGCTAAATAAATCTAAAATATGTTTGCTAAGAAAAGAATATAGACTCAAGTCCCATATAGTATATAGTTCTATTTGTATGACAGTTTATAAAAAGATAAAACATAGACAGGAATTACTATGTCTAAGATAGAGAGAAGAGTTGGCTGCTAAGGAATTCAGAAGATGTGGTTTGGGAGAGGTTGATTAAGTTTCCATGTCTTGGTTGTGGTTGTGGTTACATAAATGTAGTACATTTATCAAAATCATGCTAATCATATTGCATATTAATTATACCTTAATGAGACAAACCTACAAAAAAGAGTAACAGAATATACATGTCCTGAGAGCAGAATGAAGAGAGTATTTGGAGGGAGAAATGAGCCAGCAGGAGAGGAAGGGAGGACATGGAAAGGGAAAAGTGTGAACAAATATAAATAGATAATAAATAGATAGATAGATAGATAGATAGATAGATAGATAGATAATAGAGAGATAGATAGATGATAGAGAGATAGATAATAGATAGATAGATAGATAGATAGATAGATAGATAGATAGATAGATAGATAGAT
>JADRCD010143775.1:0-11682 GCA_019843815.1 Montemys delectorum | reverse complement strand
AAAAAAAAAAAAAAGCCTTTCTGGGACAAACCAACAAAAAGGGTGGCGCCTCTCAGATTCCTCGCGCCCCCGCCCCTGCCCCTTCCCAGAGGCAGTGAGACTAACGCGCGCAGGCGCAGGCGCAGTCGCAGTCGCAGTCGCAGTCGCAGTCGCGCTGGGACCCAACCCCCGAGACGCGTGCCGAAGCCCCGCCCTACGAGCTGAGGCCCCGCCCCGCGCGCGCGAGCTAAGGGGCGGTCCCGCCGCCAGGCATCAGCAATCTATCCTGAGCGGAGGCGGGCTCCGCACGCTTGCGGGGAACCGACACGTTAGCGGAGCGGAGCGGAGCGGACCCGACCGGCGGCGGCGTGTGGCTGCCGCTGCGGCACGAGAGGGAGGATGGCGGAGGCCTCGGAAAGGCTTTACCGAGTGGAGTACGCCAAGAGCGGGCGCGCCTCTTGCAAGAAATGCAGCGAGAGTATTCCCAAGGACTCGCTCCGCATGGCCATCATGGTGCAGGTGCGGCGGGGCCGGGCCGGAGGCGCAGGGACTCGGGGCCGCCGCACTCCCCCTGCGGCTCGGTGTGACCGGGAGAGACCCGCGGCCCACTGGGCCGACCCCTTCCGGGACATTGCGCTGACCCTGCAAAAAAGCCCGGGAAGAGCGAGCATCTGGTGGTGCCTCTGGCTTTGTAGAGACAAGGGGCCTCTTCGCTGGGTCTGGATGGTCGCAGAGTTCTTGTTTATTTCACTGCCCTCTCTTGGCGTGGGGGTGGAGGGCGTGCACGCGGTCTTTGAAGCTGCTCTGATTTGGGCCTAATCTTGTCCTGGGAGATTTTTGCCCCCCATGGATGCAGAAGATTCTTTTTCTTCTTCCTTGAGCCTATTTTTGTTTGATTATCCTTTCCACATCCGCTCACCCTCGGTATTTCTATTTTAGTTATGCAAAGCAGTGCCGTTTCTCTACAGTGCGTTCGCGTCGGGCCCGATTTCTGCTTGGAAATAACATTTTCACCAAACTTCCCGAGGTCTCGGCGTTTTCTGCAGTTACCTGGTCTCTTCGCCGACGCTCCCGAGATGGTCAGGAGGTGGTGGAATCTAGGGAGGGTCCTTGCAGTTCCAGTGGCTCCTGCCTCCTGGGCTTCTGGTTTTGCCGATTCCTGTCTTTGCAAGTGTGGTTCTCACCTGCGCTGGTCCCACCTCCCCCATACACTCAGTTACCCAAGCTCACACTGCTAATGGTCAAGGCAATTGATTACCCTTGCTGTCCAGCGGCAGTAATATGTTTCAGAAGAGGCAGGCTAGCCCTCAGTGGGGCTTCAGTACTTAAGGGGGGGAGGGGAAGATGGCATTCATCCAGTGGGTACCAAGATACCACAGTGCTTCTGTTATTTCTCTTTACGGCAAGAACTGAAGCTGTCATCGTGGTGCCCTAGGAGAGACTGCTTAGCTCAGAATGCTTGGCACACAGTTCTCATTCATTGTATACATATTTATTAAGAAGCAGCTAGGCGCCAGGCGGTGGTGGCCCACGCCTTTAATCCCAGCACTTGGGAGGCAGAGGCAGGTGGATTTCTGAGTTCAAGGGCAGCCTGGTCTACAGAGTGAGTTCCAGGACAGCCAGGGCTATACAGAGAAACCCTGTCTTGAAAAACAAAACAGAAGAAACAGCTAGGTACTGCATTAGTGTCTATAATTGTCATTGGTGACAAAAATCCCAAGTACTGCTGGGCACATCTTTGTTGCCTGCATTTATGACTGGACAGGGAACCCACCCTGGGCTCTTTCTGCTTGGTTATGGGGGTGTGGGGAGGATTGATAAGCCTTGCATCTGATGGAGCTGGGCGCCAGGCAGTGTGCCTTGGAGAGGAGGAGCCCAAGATGTCCCAGTCACGTGTGGGAGTTTGATTAAGAGTCTTTATTCAGAAGTGGGACAGGGAGGTGAAGATAGCTAAAATTTGAAGGACAGTTGACAACCCTGTTTCCCACGGAGGTCTTTGAACTTTACCCCACAGTTCCCTCCTCCCTGTGAGAAGATAAATAGAGCTCTCTGGGTTTAAGAGAGAAAAACATTTACATAATCAACCCATTATTTCCTCAGTCTTGACTATAGCAGAAAAGCAAAATTGTCTTAGGCTTACATTTTCGTATTATTTTATGATTGTGGATTCCTCAATTGTAGCAGCTATTAGAGGGGTATTGGTAAAGTATAAAGTAATGATAATCTCCAGAAGTAGGTTGGTTGGATTTTGAGACCAGATTTCAAAGCTGATGCTTCTGCTGAGAATTACAGGCCTGCCTGTGCCGCCACACCAAGCCTTTGCAATGGTTCTGTTCAGTTTTGAGCTTGGGGGCTTATTGTCATTCTGCTGGCCTTGAACTCACATAGATCTGCCTGCCTCTGCCTCCCCAGTGATGAGATTAAAGTCACCACACCTGGCCTGTGAAATGATCAGTTTGCTTCCTTACCTTACATGTTTTACTAGGTATTTGTACTAGCCAGAGAATAGCCGTCCTGTGAAAGATGACCCCCAATACTGCCAAGGAAGAGAGGAGAAAGGAGATTTGGGGAGACTGAAGCTACCTAAATAACTTAGCATTTGAGGCCCTTCTCCAGGCTTTTTGTTTGTTTGCTTTTGTTTTGTTTAGTTTTCGAGACAGGGTTTCTCTGTGTAGCCCTGGCTGTCCTGGAATTCACTCTGTAGATCAGGCTGGCCTCAGAAATCCGCCTGCCTCTGCCTCCCAAGTGCTGGGATTAAAGGCACTGTGCCCACAGCTCTCATCCAGGTTTTTGTTTTGTTTTGTTTTGTTTTGTTTTGTTTTGTTTTTTTGACTGTGAAAGAAACTTATTTAGAGTGAAGGTGGTGCTCTCCTTAGTTAAGGTTTGGAGTTCAGGTCTGATTTTAAAGTTGGTCTTACAGGCCGATTGGTGGTAGCACATGCCTGTAATCCCAGCACTTGGGAGGCAGAGGCTTCTGAGTTCAAGGACAGCCTGGTCTACAGAGTGAGTTCCAGGACAGCCAGGGCTATACAGAGAAACTCAAAAAAAAAAAGTTGTTCTTAGGGAGGGCCCAAGAAAAAAAAGAAAACCTTTTATTTTCTGGAGCTTGAATTTAAATACCTTCTTTTACATTTGTATGAGAGGACTGTTCTCTGAGCTTCTGATAACCTGATATTTCTGAGCCTTGGGGAAGGGAGGCCCTTCTGGCAGCTTAACTGGGAGGCAGTGAGATGAGCATTTTATGCTCTGCGCAGAGCCGTCCCCCTCCTCCCGCTGTCAGGGCTCTTGGCCTGCTTTACCTGGGAGGAGATGGTAGTGCACATTGTGGTTGTTGAGGGCTAGGTGAGGCACTTGGTCTGTGGCTGGTGCCCTTTGCTTCAGAGGTCTTTAAGTCCTAGGTTCTGAACCTGGCCTATTTCATACCTCCCAGGCAGAGACAACCAACTAGGAGGTCGACCTTTACCACCAGTCATTCTCAGGGGTTTTGTTTATCTTATGGAGTATGGGCTTCTCTGGTTTTGTGCCTTATTTATTTATTTATTTATTTATTTATTTATTTTTGTTTTTTTTGGGGGGCAGAGTTTCTCTGTGTAGCCCTGGCTGTCCTGGAACTCACTCTGTAGACCAGGCTGGCCTTGAACTCAGAGATCTGCCTGCCTCTGCCTCCCAAGTACTGGGATTAAAGGGGTGCGCCACCACCGCCTGGCTTTCTGGTTTTGTTATCTTAAGCACACCACTAGGGTGTCGCCAGTGCACTGCACCCAGTCTGGCCGTAGTAGGTGTTTGTTCTTGCGAGCCATAGCTACAGGCTGTACCCCTTGCCACAGGGGATCGGGGATCTGAAGCTGCTGCCTGGTGTGATCCATGATGTGATCCACGGAGTGCTCTGAGCCAGAAGCAAGAGTCGCTCAGGAATGCCATTATTGTCTGTCTAGGGGCCGTCTTTCCTGTAGTTCCCCCACCCTTCCTCCACCTGGACTCTGTAATGCTGCCCTGAGGGAAGCCGTGGGCGGGGCCTGAGGAGGCTTGCAGAACTCCTTCCTTCCAGGAGCTCTGCAGGAGCACCTGGGCAGATCTTGCCTTACTTTTTAAAGTTTTTATTTACTTACTTAACTTTTATGAGTGTTTTGCCTGCATGTTTGTCTGCATCGCCTACCTGGTGCCAAGAGAGGTCGGAGAGACGGTCAGATCCCCTGGAACTGGGGTTACAGATGGCTGTAAATGACCTTATGGGTGCTAGGAGTAGAACCAGGGTCCTATGGAGGGACAACTTAGCCGCTGAGCCATCTCCTCAGCTCACAGCCTTACATTTTAATGCAGCTAAAAGGAGGTCAACTCCGTGCTAAAGCTTCAGCCATTATCTTCAGTACTGCCTAGTGTGTTTATTTCGTGTCCTTTCCCTCTGTGCTCCTTGAAGCAGCCACAGTGAGCACTCACTTCGGTTGGTCAGAAGGCAGTTTGTGTTAAGTAGCTCTTCTGAAATCAGGATGGGGGGAGAGCTTGGTTCTTGTCCCATCTGCCGTACTGTGTCTCCTTTGTGGCCACCATTTGTGAGGTTGCTGCGACTGTCTTCCCAGAGGCATGGCCTGTGAAGGAAGGGTACCAGGAAACTGGCTTAATGTATTAGTCTCCCTCATCTCGGGCACTGCCACCATCTCTAAAACAGGCAGTGCTGGGTGCAGAGCCCCATAGGAGAAGAAAACACCGGAAGTGGCCCAGTGCCTTTACCTGGGGCACATTGGGGGATCGGGTGCCTCCCTGAGGCCAGTGTACCACCTGCCTCCGGGCCTAGAAGCTGCTGCCTCAGGCTCTTCGTCCCCTCACGGACACCATTCCTTCTGCTCGCCTGTGCATGCATGCCGTGCTGCGCCTGACACCACTGACACATTTTCTCTGCCTGGCTCATGATCTAGGTCCTGCTCCTTATTTTTAACCGCAGAGGTACTAAAGAGCCATTTCTGGGCCAACCAGACCCTCGAGCTCAGGTGCTGCTTCTTGGTTCGTCTAACAGGTCTGTGTGTCAGATCTTGCCTTACTTTTTAAAGCCCGTGTCACACCAGGCTGTGCAGTAAGTCAGAAGTGCGGCACACACCCTAAAAGGAACCAGGGTTACCCTCTCACCCTGGGACAGTGGATTTAGGGGTGGATAACCACAGTTTTTATCTTTTAGGAAAATACCTTAGGTCAGAAGCTGTTTCTCATCCATTTGCAAGTCACTGTGTGACCTGAGCGAGCATCAGGCAGCCTCAGGGAGAACAGGGACTCCATTGCTGCCTGGGCTAGGGGCAAGGCTATGGCTTGCAGGGAGAATAACGTCCCTCACCTCTGCTTTATGTCCTGTAGTCACCCATGTTCGATGGAAAAGTTCCACACTGGTACCACTTCTCCTGCTTCTGGAAGGTGGGCCACTGCATTCGGCAGCCCGACGTCGAGGTGGATGGCTTCTCTGAGCTGCGCTGGGACGACCAGCAGAAGGTCAAGAAAACGGCAGAGGCTGGAGGAGTGGCAGGTGTGTAGCCGGGGGTGCAAGAGCTCTGCTGAGGTCACTTCAGTGGCTCCGCATCAGGCTGCGTTGTCCATGAGGTTTGGTGTCCCATCTTCCAGATGCTGGGAAGGTAGTCTTTAAGTTTGCATGGTTCCTTTTTTAATAGGCTTTACTTTTTTATTAGTTTGTGTGTGTGTGTGTGTGTGTGTGTGTGTGTGTGTGTGATACAGTATGCATCTAGAGGTTAAAAGACAGCTTTATTGAGTTGAGTCTCTCCCATGGGCTCCAGGAATTGAACTCAGGTTGCTAGGTTTGCATAGCATGTGCTATAGCCAAGCCATCTAACCAGTTTAAGGGAAACTGAGAGAATAGTGGGTCATAGTGTTCCCATAGCCACTCCCCCCACACACTCGCATACACACACACACACACACACACACACACACACACACACACCCGGTGCATCGATGTCCTTTGCTATTGTGTTTTCCATGGGCATGGATGGATAATGTGCCTACCACTGAAGCCTTCTAGGTTCTGTACACAGATGGTACCCAGGAGGAAACCTCTGCCAATTCTTTCCTCCTCCTTAAAAATAAACAAAAAAACAGACCTTAGGCTGGCAGATCTCTGTGAATTCAAGGACAGCCAGTGGTAATGTAGGGAGACCACATCTCAAAACATACAGACTGCAAAGTCAGCAATGCTGCCTTAGCTTCCTGAGCGCTGGGATCACAGGTGTGCACCTTCAGCTCCTGGCTTCTGTTCTGGTTTCTAGCCCCATGGGTTAGTGTTGCCTGGGTTTAGTTTCGGGGAGAAAAGGAAATGTATGTGCTTTCTCCTCTGCTGCTTCATTCAGCGTGATGTCCTTGGTCCTGCTCTGCTGCCTGCCTGCCAAACAGTGTCCCTTTGTTTAAGCACACACTTTGCTTGTCCTGTCCTCTGTTGGTGACTCTGGGTGGTTGCCTTCATTCCAGCAGGCTTTCTAATACTGATAAAAGTGTCCTTCATCCAAAAATCTGAAGTGCTCCAAAATTCGAGCAGTTATACACACCAAGGGTGGAAAATTCCACACCTAATTTTGTGGCAATGTTGGAGTTAAAGATAGACAGGCTAGAAATAATGTGCGCCCTTACCTTCAGGCTGTGTGTATAATGTGTCTGAAACAGGGATTTCATGTGTAGACCTGCAGTCCATCCTGTCTCCAGGATGTCTTACGTGTATATGCAGTTATTTTAAAAGTCAGAACAAACTCCTGAAGAATTCTGTTACCAAGCCTTGTACACAGGAGACCCTCAGTTGTAGCTAGTTGTGGCTCCTTTTTTCTTTTTAAACTTTTTTTGGTTTTTCGAGACATGGTTTCTCTGTGTAGCCCTGGCTGTCCTAGAATTCAACTCTGTAGACCAGGCTGGCCGAGAACTCAGAAATCCGCCTGCCTCTGCCTCCCAAGTGCTGGGATTGAAGGCGTGCACCACCACTGCCCGGCCTTTTTAAACTTTAGATTTAGATTTATTTTATGTGTATGAGTGTTTTGCCTACATGTATGTACTCAACCATGTTTGTGCCTGGTTCTCACGGACTCAGAAGAAGACTTCTGGTGCCCTAGGACTAGAGTTATGGAGTGTTGTGAACCACCATGTATGGGTCCTGGGAATTGAACCTGGATCCTCTACAAGAGTAGCAATTACTCTCAGCCAAAAATCTGGTATGGCTGTAGGGTTGGGGTGTAGGCAGTGGAGACAGGCATATCCCTGGGCTCACTAGACAGCCATGGAGCTAATTTGGTGGTCTCTAGGTTCAGCAAGAGACGCTGTGTCAAAAGGTAAGGTAGGGCTAGAGGGGCTCCCTGTTTACTCACTGGTTAGGGTAGACCTGAGATTGGCTCCCAGCTCCCAACTGTCAGATATCTAATGCCATCCTCTGACATCTGCATTCATATACACACACAGACAAAGGGACACATGTAATTTAAAGGCTAAAGTAGGCCTAAGCTGTGCAGTGAAAATTAAAAGAAAAATTGGCCACAGTTGTTGTCAGTAGAGATGATTGTGGTCACCCAAAACATGGTGTCATTGTGGGAGGGTCCTGGGAGAAGGAAGGCAGAAGATGGGCGTTTGGGGGGCTGCAGCATGAGGCTGCTGAGTTGAGCAGAGACCTGTGTTTGGTTCTTCAGGCAAAGGCCAGGATGGAAGTGGCGGCAAGGCGGAGAAGACACTGGGTGACTTTGCGGCCGAGTATGCCAAGTCCAACAGGAGCACATGCAAGGGCTGCATGGAGAAGATAGAGAAGGTAGAGTGTGGGGCGAGCCCGCACTTCCTGGGGTGCTCGTCTTAGGAGGGTGAGGGCCTGGGGGCGTGGGCCATTTCAGAAGGAAAGAGGTGGAGGAGGGAGGCAGGCCCAGACCTTTGTTCTCCTTAGCTGCCTCTGTCTGTGGGCAGGGGCCCTGGAAGAATCAGCATAGGTCTGCCCAAAGTCAGCAGGCATGGGGCAGTTCTTGTTTGATGGGTCTGAGGTTAGGTGGGTTATCCTGCTTCCAACTCTCCTATTTAATCGGAGAAACTTCACAGACCAGCTTTCCTTGCCACCAGTTCTTGTCAGGTAGAGTGGAGGACTGGCTCTGTTTCTGGGAACTGTAGAAGGGATGCCTGTGCCTGCCAGCATTCCCTTTGGTGCCATGATTCATTTAGCATTAGTTGTATCGTGAAGTGTGTGAGTCAATTTTCTGTGTGATAGACAATATGATGCCAGAGATAGTCCATCTGAGGAGGAGGAGGCTGGTGTGGGCTCACGGTTTCAGGTGTTTCAGTCATGGTCCATCCTTGGTCCTGTTGCTTTGAGCCTGTCATGGCATCCCACATGGCAGGATCGTGTTTAGTTTAGTGGAATATAAAAGAGGAAGACCAACGTCTTAATATCAGGAAACCCAAAGTTCTTACTTCTCTAGGAGGCCTTACTTCTACTTCCCAAGAAAGAACACCACAGTCCAGTGCTAGAAGGATCTAAGTGTAGCAGACACGAAACTACACAAAAGTGTAGTTGCTAAATGGCCTCAACTTCACCATTAAAAATGAAGGCAGGCTGGCGAGAAGGCTCAGCGGGTAGCAGCACCTCCTGCTCTTCCAGAGGTCCTGAGTTCAATTCCCAGCAACCACATGGTGGCTCACAACCATCTGTAATGAGATCTGACGCCCTCTTCGGGGGTGTCTAAAGACAGTGACAGTGTACTCATATACATAAAATAAATCCTTTTTTAAAAAAAATGGAGGCAAAAACCTGTGGTCCTCTTGGCCCTGAGGGAGCAGCAGCCACTCTGGGTTCTAGAGTATTAGTCAGCCTGAGATGGAGTTTTCTGAATTGTCAGGACCCCTGTTGTCCCAATTCTTTGCCTCATAGATGGGAGACTTCAGGAATGTCAGCCAGGAGAATTGTACACCCGGCAGATTGGCAGGAGCCAGCTCCTGTTTATCGCTGCAGCTTAATCAGACCTTAATTATAGTGACCAGAGTCCATGAGAGGGTGAGGATGGGCAAAAAGTCCCTGCTGGGATAAGTTGCCATACTAAAGCCATCACAGAATGTGCAGTGCTACTGTTGTCCAGCACAGTGTGTCAGCATCTTACCCACTCCCTGGGGAAGTGGTAGCGCTTAGACAAGCACTTAACCAGTACTTGTCTAAGTATAGGTATGCAGACTGTGTGAGCAAGGTGTCTTTATTCTTGAAGCAGGTCACATGTCAGGCTCTAGACTGTGAGTGCTGGGGCCTAAACAGTACCTTACAGTCCTCGATGGTGTAAAACTCAGAACTTTCTGAGAACTTTAGAACTTTCTGAGAGCTTCGTGTTGGCTGCATGTGCCTTTGTTTGGACTCAAGGCCATAGGCTAGCTGCTCCTTGTCCAGCCTTGTCACTCCCTAGATACCACATGGTTTTCCCTACAGGGCCAGATGCGCCTGTCCAAGAAGATGCTGGATCCAGAGAAGCCGCAGCTGGGTATGATTGACCGCTGGTACCATCCAACTTGCTTTGTGAAGAACCGGGATGAGCTGGGCTTCCGGCCTGAGTACAGTGCCAGTCAGCTCAAGGGCTTTAGCCTCCTCTCTGCAGAAGACAAAGAAGCTCTGAAGAAGCAGCTCCCAGCAGTCAAGAATGAAGGGTAGGTGTGATGTGGTTAGAGTGGTGAGTTCTGGGGGAGGTCTGCGGAGCCTGTGGATTCCATTCCTCTGATGATGATTAGAAAGCCAGGAGCTGTGGGGTTGTAGGAGCAGAGGACAGCAGGGAGACTGGGACATCTGCTGCTGTCGTACTCAGATGCCAGGTACAGCAGACTATGCCACTTTTTCGAACAAGCTTTAGATATTAAAAGACCACCCTTGTGGACCATCCAAGTTTCCTTGCACGGGTGATGGCCATGGTTCCAAACCCTGTGAAGATCCACATTTGTTTGTGTTCCTTTAACGTCGCCACAGTCACACAACAGAGGCGTTTCTGTGTCTGGATCTCTGGGAGAATCATGACTGTTCACAAGATGAGCAGCAGTGGGAAGGGCTGGTATCAGAACAGATGGGCCCACTCGTGGAATTAGCATCTAGAATGGAACGGACCTCATTCTTGAGTAGCTTGTTAATGAGCGTGTGAGGGTCGTGGAACCGTGCTCACCAGCAACACCTATGCCACCGTCACCAGGCAGCCTATTGCACTGTTCGTGGCCCTGACACAAGTTCCTATTGCAGCACTGGTGGCTTTGGAATGTGACGGTAACAAGTCAGGCCAGTGGGTGAGGATGCCCTTGGACTGTTACAGCACAGGGTGTTGGGGTTCTCCGGCTGTCTTTATGATGTGATGCTGGAAAACTGGAGCATGCTCAGCTCTGTGTCTGATCTCATTAACACGTAGTCTGCAAGTCCTGCTGGTCCCTAAGATGTGACTTCAGAGAGTACCAGGGTGATCTCAGGCTGCGTGGAGATCTGAGGAGCAGCTCTGGGTCTTACTCCAGGCTCAGTTCTTACAGTTGTGTTGGGCTTTTCTACAATTCCCTGTCACTTTGTGTGCAAGAGACGTGGGGTTTAGCATGAGATGTGACCCAAGCCCTTGGTCTATCCTGGTCTGTCCTGACACTGGGGTGAGCTCCAGGCCCCTCATTGACAGAAGAGATCCTGAACAGCATAGCATCTCCTGTCGACCTAGTCGCAGGTGGGCAGCAACTACCACGGCTAACGTGGCATGGAGGCATGTTGGCTACCTGGTTGCATTGGGCATCGGTCTCGAGAGTTCTTATTAAGTCCTGTATTTCTTTCAGAAAGAGAAAAGGCGACGAGGTAGACGGAACAGATGAAGTGGCCAAAAAGAAATCTAAAAAAGGAAAAGACAAGGATAGTAGTAAGCTGGAAAAGGCCCTCAAGGTGAGTCCTAGGCTCTGTCCCTCCTGTCTTTTCTCGTGCAGAAAGACTCCCGGCTGGAAACTGGGTAAAGACAGGGTAAGCTCTTGTGCGCGGCTGCTTGGACCCTCCCAGCTTTTCTCCCAGCTTGTTCTCCTTGCTCAGAGAAAGCATTTTTATTTGGGTGACAGAACACACGAGGCCTTGGGTGCCGGGTCTGCAGCCAGGACCAAGCAATGTAGAATGTCTCGTATCTTCGTAGCCTCTCTGGGTGACACAGGGTGCTCCTGTCCAGTCAAGGCATCACGTGGGTTCCTGCACCTGCAGCCCACTCCTGAGTGTTGGAGACTGAGGCTCAGTCCATAGATGCCAGGAGCGCAGGCACCTGGGAAGGTCAACAAAGGCCTAGAGAGCATGTGGTAAAAAAAGGAATCTCCATGCTAAGCTGGTGGCCGTTGACAGGGAGCGCTCGTTAGTGTTGGTTCCACTGTGTTGGAGCAGAGGAACGGTTAAACGCTAGGCGGTGGACAGTCAGACACAACACTCCAGTTTCTTCTTCGGAACATGATTTTTCAGGAGCTTGAGTTTGTGATTTATAGCTTTTGCTAGTGGCTCAGTTATAAGCAATATGTGATCTGGTTTTGACTGGTGGGGCCCTCTGCTCAAGTGTGAATGATATTTTTTTTTTCCTTCTTGATAAGGGTGTTTTGCCTGCCTGTGTGTCTCACGTGTGTCTGAGCTGCCATGCAGATGTTGAGAATTGAATCCAGGTCCTCTGCAGGGGCAACCAGGGCCCTTACCTGAGTCATGGCGCCAGGGATCCCCAGATTTGAGATTTGTTTTTT
>JADRCD010143771.1:13219-34222 GCA_019843815.1 Montemys delectorum | reverse complement strand
ACACTAGATAACTCTGGCTTCTGTCTAGCTGGTGGGAGCACATCCCTGCTCTAAGTTGTGACAACCTTCCATGTCTCCAGACACTACTCCAGTCTCTTAAGGGTCACAGGCACACCTGCTTCGATATGCAGGCGGCTTCCTTAAGGCCCTCACCTCATGGCTCTCTACCAACAGCCTTCTGTAGCTCCACTGCTCCGGGAGACAGGAGATAGGCTTCCCTGGCCAATCCTCTGCCACCTGCTAGGTCTGTGCCTGTGGGCCTTTGGAACCTCAACTTTCCTCACCTCTAAAATAGGATTAATAAGATTCACAGTTCAAGGATAGCCAGATTCTCATCTTCTCCTGATCTCATCTTGGATCTTTCCCAAAGGCTTTTAAAAGTCTTTGTGAAGCCAACATAGCAGCCACCTCCCTGGACCTCACTTCCTGCCCAGTTGCTACTCTCTCTCTATTCAACTCAATCCATCTTGAGCTGGATACATGGTTCCCTCCCCTAAACCCATGATAGTCTTCTGTTGCTGTTCATAGCCAAGGACCCCTGTCACTTTTCAGTACCCAAACTACAAGCCTGGCAGATGTTCTCAGTATCGCCTACATTCCCAACCCCATAAGCAAGCTCATTCGTTTTACCTCCTAAGTGACTTCGGTTTTCAAATGTTTTTCTATGGGAGGCAGATTTCTGTGAATTCTAGGGCAGCCTGGCCTAGATAGCGAGTTCATGGACAACAAGGGCTATCTAGTGAGACTTTGTCTTAAAAACAAGAACCACCACTTCAACAAAACGTTCGAGGTACAGCTCGTTGGCGAGCATTTGTTTAGCATGAACAAAGCTCTGCACTCCACCCAGAACACACAAAAACTGGGTATGTGTTTTCAACTAGGCAACACATTGTTTATTTATAAGCAGGTAATGCATTGGAAACTCAGAAATACATTGCAGGATTTGGTGAGGAATCTCAGTGCAATTCTGTCAACTTCCATATCTGCCCCTCCCCCCTGCACACATAGGATAATGACTGCTATGATTTCAGACTGGCTATCCGTCAGTGCCTTCCTTATGGGAAATAGACACTGTACGTTCTCCTTTCTCTTACCCTCCCATGAAACAAACAATAGCGAATACGCTGCGGTGTACCTTGCTCTTCCCCCTAACAATGTACCTTGTCAATCTCTCTGCTCGGTACACAGAAAGCTTCATCAGTCTGTTTTTATACATACTATTCTCCTGGGTACAGCTTGCCTTGCTTATTTTGCTGGAGTATTTGCCAGCACCAGCTTTAGGTAGTCTTTTGTGATTACAAACCATATAGAAATATATGCTTTTCGTACTTTCTTGTGATGCTGGGGATGGAACTCAGGGCCTCATGCATACTAAGCTAGTGTTCTTACCACTGACCACTGATCCACATCCCCAGCCTGGTCTAAACATATTTTAAGTCTATCTCTTCTGGTCTCTTTTGTGTCTACTCTAAGGCAAGAGTAGACACTATCCTTACTGGACCCAGCAGAATAGCCTCCTAAATTTGCTGTTCAAATCTTCACTTGTCTGAATGCTGTTTTCAGAACACAGCTGTAAATCTCAGATGCGGAGGTACAAACCTGCAATCCTAGCACTTAGGGGGCTAATGCAGGATTCTAAGTTTGAGGCCAGCCTGAGCTACATAGCAGGGAAAATTTTATTTTTTTAAAAAAATAGCTATCATAGGCTGGAGCGATGGCTTATCCATTAAAGGCTAGGCTCACGACCCCAAAATAACCATCAAGCACAACTGTGAGCATTGTCATTGTGCTGCTGAATCCCTAATCTGACACTCCTGTGATTTGGAGTAGCCAGAAAACCCCTTAGGCCTGTGAAACCATGTAGAGACCCATCTCCCCTTCCTCTCCCTGCTTCCTCCTCTCTTCCACCCTTACCATAGCACTCTTCCTGACCCCCTTGGGTCTCTTCTTTTGCACGTGTTGTTCCTGCCCTGCTCAGTTCAGCACATGCATCTTCAGACCTCAGCTTCCTCATCAGGTCAAGAGCCTTTACTGACCTCCCTCCTGGGCCAAAGCTCTGAAGACTTTTAAGTTCTCTCAAGTGCACCATGCCTCTTCACCATAATCCTAGGCTGAGCAACAATGTCATACTTCCTTCAATAATGGATTGATTCATGGGTCACTCCACTACCCTATGGAAACTGTGAGGTCCGAGGGCGGACCATTCCTGTCCTTGTTTACCCACCAAGGCCCTGAATGTAAGGAATCTGTTAAGTGAATCAACCAAAGATGGAGCCATCTCCTGGCCCCAGCAGAAGACCCATGGCATAGCGGGTGCCCAGCGAATGCTGCGCTCCTTTCTTGCTTTCACTCAGTGGCGCACTCTGGAGCCTGATTGCCTACCATACACATTCAAGTGGGCTTGTTCTGCAATCACCAGGCCTGCAGCTTCTGCCTGGGGCCTCCTACTCCTTCATGTGACTCATTTGAAGGTTGCTCACCCTTTCCTGGAATCCCCTTCTTTTGTTTTGGTCTGATGCCCCAGGAGTCTCTGTCCTCAACTACTTCCTCTCTACCATTTTTTCCTCTGCCCACTCATGAAATTCTGCAACTGGTATCCCCAGGTCTCTTTCAGGTGCCTTGTCTTTCCTGCATAAAACTGCTCTCTGGTCTTCTCATCTATGCTGGAAGCTCTGCCAGCACATGTGCACAACTGAATCTCATTTCCAGGTTTCTATAATTCACCTCAGGTTCCCTAGTACATGTAATATAATGTAACGAGAATGAATGTAAACAGAACCAGAGAGCAAAAATCCTGTCTGGGTTTGCTTACAATGTCCTGTTTCCCCAAAGCTGCGTTTGCCATCAGTACTGGTGCAACTCCTATTGTCAAATGCATGAATGGGATGGTCCCAAGGTAGAATGGGGACAGCTTCCTTTTGCAAATAGACTTTCCTCTCAGCAGGGAAATAGGGCAGGGAAAAGGCTGGAACCTGGGTGCGGTGGCCTGTCTTTTCTTATGCAGACCAGGCAGACACTTCCTAGCCAGAGTATGAGGGAAGGTCCAAACACAATCTGCACCCAGGACTCAGCAGCTCCAAGTCAGCACACTTCAGGTCCTTTGTAGAAACTATTAGGCAGCCCCCAGGGGGAAAGTAGCCCCAACTCATGAGAACATCCTTGAGCATGTCGTGTTCAGCCTCGTAGCCTTAAAGGGGAAGTGGCTGTCCTGACCTAGAGTAGTGTTGCCAGAAACAAAGGGCACGAGGTAGATACAATTTGGATGAAGACCAACTTGCTCCCAATGCCAGGGCCTTGCTAACCAAAGCCAGAGTAGAGGAAGGCCCATTTGGAGATGTAGAGGGATTCTGCTGTTGTCCCTGCCACATTGCTTGAGGCATAGCCTCCTATTACAGGACAATCTAAATGAAGGACAAAGTTCTCTCCTGTTTGCCATGAGAAGTGGCATAAAAGAACAGAGTTTTCTAGGTCATAGCTGAGCAGGCCCCAGATCTACCCATCTTATGATTCTCACGGAGAAAGCAAAGCTCTGTTCAAGGCAGAGAATGTCCTGTACGTGTTCATCCCCATACTTTGAATCCCAGGACCTCAGGCTTACCATTTGACTGGTGACCTCAGGCTGCTTGGCCTTCCAGAGGTCACAGTTTGTGTTTCTGAGGTCAGAGAGAGTCCACAAGTTTAGAGAAAGATATACAAGGATGCAGTATGAAAGATGGAGGCAAGGGAGCTAAAGAGAGCTGTGGGGGGAGGCATAGGCAGGCTGAGGGTGGGATCTTCAGGGAAGGCTTCCTTGCTGAGGGCCCATTAGAGCAGAACGTGAAAGTGATGAGGGAGGGGAGAGCAGTGCTCTATGCTACATGATGAGGATGGCCCAGAGTGGGCCTTGCCCATTATATTATCTTTTCCAGGATTGCGGCCCCCAGGCATCATTGGAAGCTCTTCTTTGAAATTTGACCTGACCACAGGGCCAGGGGAAAAAAAATACATCTTTTGAAACTAGGTCTGGGAAGAGAACTGAAAATCCATGACAGCCTGGGTCAGGTACTAACAAGAGTGACCTTAGCAATAGTAGCATTTAATCTGCCGTAGGGCATATGCCAGATAGTATTTGTAATATATTCACAGGTATGGCAGTCCATCCTCAGGATGAACCTGAGTGCTGGATGCAATTTTTTGTTTAATAAAATATTTATTTATTTATTTATTTATTTATTTAGAGTGTGTGTGCGTGTACGTGTGTGTGTACGTGTGTGTGTGTGTGTGTGTGTGTGTGTGTGTGTGTGTGTATCTGTGTTTTTATATGTACACATAAGTCCTGGTACCCATAGGCTTGAGTGTCAGGTCCCCAAGTTTAGATTGTTGTAAATTATCTGACACAGATATTCAGAGTTGAACTCAGATCCTTTGGAGGAACAGTACATGTTCTTAACTGTTGAGCTATCTCTCGCTGGTCAGCTGCTAGATGCTATTCATGAGAAAATGGAGGCTCAGAGTAGTTACAGAACTTGCCCAAGGTCAACAAACAGCAGCTAGGCTTTGATCCTTTTAGGAACAGGAGCAGTCTGTACTAATGTGGTCAGAACAGTGGACAGGAGACAGGGAGCCACATGAGACTGTCACTGGGCTTTGCAGCTGTTGTCAGAAGAGCCAGGAAGTTCAGGTTCAGTTGAAAGTGATGAATAGAGGGGTATGGCACAAGCCTAAAATCCTAACACTCAGGAGCTGGAAGGAAGAGGATGGCAGATTTAGGCCAAGCTGAGTTACATTAACGTCATCTATTTCAAAATAAAGTCATATGTAGCATGGCGCCTGCCCCGAGTGGAAGGGAGGATTTGATTTGCTATTTCCATAGGAAAGGATGGAAGATGGCTGCCATCTCCCCTGGACTCTGAGCTCCAGGAATTCACATCCCATGCTTGGTTGATTTGATGCTCTATCAGGGCCTAGTACATAGTAGATGACTGAAAAACAGTAAGCCAAATGAGCAAATACAACAAGCAATGTTCTTTCTACTGTCATTTACCAAGACTGTCCGTGCTAGGGACATTACAGTCTTTTCAAGGCGCCAGAGAGTCTGAATGTCTCCCCCATTAAGAAGGTAAGGCATGAAGTCCAAAGGAGTATTGCCAAGGTAGAGCTTGGAGCTTCTGCTTGGGGCAGTAATGACAGAGACCTTGGAGCGTCTGCCTGGGGCAGTAATGGCAAAGACCCAGAATAGCCATCCTAGTTGAACATGCTGCTAAGTCCTTGATATCTGCTTCCTGTCTCATCTTTTCCCCCAGGGATTATTCTTCTCTACCCTAGATAACAGAAGAATAGAAGTGTCACACAGTGTCATGACACTAGAGTTCACTGTATAAATTCTGAGGCTTGCAGGGCTTTGTCAAGGTCGGCCAGCTGTTTAGTGTGCTCTCTGGCTAGGAATCAATCAGAAGTTCCTTCATGCTGGTATAGTGGGACACTCCTGTAACTTCCAGTACTCGAGAAGCTGAGGCAGGAGGACCACAAGGTGCAGGTCAGCCTGGGCTACATAAGGAAGCCATGGCTAAAACCAACAAAGAAACAGAAAGAAAGAAGACCTCTTCCCATTGTGTCCTGCCTGCCCAGCCCTTCCCCAGTTCTGTCCTGTGAGCCTCTCCCTGGAAGCTCAGTGTGTGTGTGTGTGTGTGTGTGTGTGTGTGTGTGTGTGTGTGGTGGGGGGGGAGTGGGCTGATTCTTCAGCTTCTCTGAAAGTGAAGACTCCAGTCCAGTTCTTCCCTGCCTCCCCTCAGAGTTGGAGGGCTGGGCTAGCAAGGTAGAATAGTGGAGAAACAGATCCTGCCTCCTGTGTTTGCCACCTCAGAGAGCAAGACTGGTTTTTCTGAGCAGAGAGGGTCCTGCTCTATAAACTGGGTGTGAGCCATCCCATAGGGTGCTTCTGAGGAGCAACTAAAATCACTGTGTATGTTTGATGCCAATGGAGGGCTTCATCCCACACCAGCCAGGAGCCAGAGAGGGGTCAGGATGTTCCATTCACACAGCACATTGTCAGGCCTTTCTAGCGCCCTTCTGTCTATTCTAGCTTTAGCCTGCTAGGGGGAATTATTGTCTCTGTCGGACTCAAAAATCATATGCCAACCAAAGGCAGATAGTACCTCTGTAAGTCACAAGGGCAGACATTCCAAATTGAAAGAATGTGATCCTCAAGTGTGTGGAGAGCCCCTTGACCTCCCAAGATCACACTCCTCTGCCTTTGTGAGTCTGATCTTAGGATGATAGGTCACAGTCTTACAAAGGGCTGGTTCTGCTAATCACTTCTTCCAAAGCAAGACTCCATGGTACAGTGAGGCTGGCCTCAGAGGCGCACCGTATTCTGAGCCTCTCCCTAGTCTCCTCACCCCAAAGCGACAGCAGTAAAGAAAGAAACCTGGTTGTTGCATCTTGGAAGAAGGAAAGTGAAGTACAGTCACAGCGAGGGTTGGGACATGAGGGAGATTTGCAGGAATGCAGGATGGTACCGCTCTGAACTATGAAAATGATGTCCTTGACCATCCTTAGAAACTACTTATTGAACAAACCACAACATAATTCTCTGTCATCCTGTCCCATCATTTCTTCTTCTATGCAGGCATGGCCCTGACTCATGCTGTCAACTGGTTGCTTTGTACAGAACAGGTCTCTTCCTGCTGTTATTTATACAGCTTATTCTTTGCATTATTATTTGTAGACTCCCTAGAGTCTACAAAGCTTCTAGGTACAGACTGACTTTTTCTTCTACTCAGTTCTTGGAGTGCTCTTTCTGAGAGACTACATCTTTCTGCTCTGGAAAGATGGCAGCTATCAGCTTATGACAATTGCCCTCTTCCTGTTGTATGTTTAGAATTCCTGTTGTATGTTTAGAATTTTGCTTAGACTGCTAGCTCTTGATGCCAGCCTTCATACCTCTTGACTCTTCAGAGTTTGTCTCTATGCTGCTGTGAACTCATTTAATGCTATCATCTACTTTACTGATTTTCTCTGTGACTCTGCCTAATTTAGAGCTATCCCATTTAGTGAGGTTCCCCCTTCCTTTATTTTTCCTTCTCTTTGGTGGTAGGAATGAAACTCAGAGCATTGTGTATGCCCAAGCAAGCACATTACCACTCAGCTATATTTATAGCTTCAGGTTTTATAAAAGATTTTCTTTTCTTATTTCTCTTTCTAGTTTTGAGCAGCTACATCCCATCCATTTAAAGGATATAATTTTTTTAACTCATCTCTCTGTATGTCCTACACATGCTTACTTCCAAAGTCTGCTAGCTTAGTCTCCAAAACATCATCTGGAACAAAGCAAGATGGCTTGTCTTAGGTCAAGCAACAGGCAAGCAGCAGAACCAGTATTTAATTCCATAGAGGTACTGTGCTTCAAGCATCCTCAGTGACCTCTCATTTAGAAATAAGATGAGGAGTGCTACTGCTCAAATAGCCCCTGGCTGGCCCTCAGAGGCCAAGCCAGTACTTATGACATTAGAATACAGGTGGCCCAGAAGTGCCTGACCCCAGCATGGAGCAAATTCGTATGGGCACGGATCTGAGAAGGCCAATGATCTCCCTTCTGGGGTTCTACAAGCTGAGCACAGCCCATCTTCCTCCACAGTTTTCTATGGACTCTTCTTCTAAATGGCAAAAGCTTGGGAGGGCCTCTCACTTTGCTTGACTTTCTCATCTGCGCATTTTGATGATACCACCTTGCCCCATAGGGATGGCAGGGACATTCACTAAAACAACTCATGGAAGGAGCTGGGCTTCCAGAACTGGGAACAGGAAGATGAGAGCCTAGAACGTGGCTTCTTAAACACTTTTTTATACATTTCACCAGACCTTCCTGCTTGAGAAATTTTTATCTGATGCTCAGCATAGAGATATATAAACTAGGTACCTTTCTAGGTCTCAGTTTCCGTGTCTATGAAGTGGACATGATAAGATATATCTTAGAGAGGCATTGTTAAAGTAAAAGAAAGTGTGCTTAGCCAGGCGGTGGTGGCATGCACCTTTAATTCCAGTATTGGGGAGGCAGAAGCAAACAGATCTTTGTTAGTTCAAGCTCAGCCAGGTCTACAGAGTCAGTTCCAGGATAGCCAGGGCTACACAGAGAAACAGACGGAAGGAAGGAAGGAAGGAAGGAAGGAAGGAAGGAAGGAAGGAAGGAAGGAAGGATGGATGGATGTTTAGCATGTAAAAACAATTTGAATATAGCCTATTTCCAACCATACAGGTAAAAGATCACTCACCGGCTGGATCCAGCCAATCAGACAGTGTCATGGTCTTTACTTGGGCATTCAGAGTTCTTAAAGCAAGTCACCCAATCTGCCCAAGCCACTTGTTTCATGCACCTTCTATTCCCTGTTCTCTTCCACTCTGCACCACAGAGCTCTGGCTTCTGTACACACCTTTTCAGTCTCCACAGCCTCTGAAGGAGCCCTACAAAACCTGGTGCCTGGGTTACCTGCCCCAGTTCTATACCCGAGAACTTCCCCATGTATTCCTGGAGCCCTTTGCAAATGTGATCCTGGCACCTGCTCTTAGAATATGTCACACCCTAGGGGGGTTTGGAAGGATGAGGTCAAGAGTGAGGTTGCTTCTGGGGTCTCTGGATGTTGCCTGTCTGGGCCTGCAGTCTACAAAAAGATCTCTCAAGGCTACTACCGAGGCTTGGAGGAAGACTGGGAGAAGCAAGAATTGGCTTTTCCTCTGCAGGCACAGCAGCCTGCCTTTATTGTGGAAGTTCTTTACAGTTTGGGCTTACCGTAGGAATTCCTAAGAGTATCCTAACACTTCAAGGTCATGAGCTCAGTTAACCTTTTAATCCTGTAGTTCCCCTTTCTAGAGACAAGGAGATGGGGAGACTAATCATAGTCTTGCCCAGCCTAGGGTAGAAGCTGGGATCAATAGGGTCTTCTTATGGCACCTAGTGAGATTTTTTATGTTAATTTAGTGAGAGGGACTTGGTGTTAGTAAGCAGAGACAGAGTTGGAGTTCTGAATTCCCACTGTAGTCCCCAGAGAGGGAAGCCCTTCGAGGTAAGGGAGACAGATCTCTTACTAGGGCGTCTTAGTTTGGGATATGATTGGAAATGGCCTCATTCTTGGGATTTCACCCATGAGGCCATGTCATTGTATTGCACAGGTCAAAGTGGCCCAGCACAAGCCTCCATTTGTTGCTGGCCATGGTTTCTCATGCCATGACTTTCTCTCCCGTAGTAGAGAACTCAACCACAGTGGTCCTGAGTTCAGGGAGCAAAGAGTTGGGCTCTGGACATAGGAAACCTGTTTAGAGGAGACCTGCATACCTCAGACCTAGGAATCCTGGCTATTAAGCTTTTAGATTTTTGTCTCCTAGGTCGTGGGGCCAAGGACAGATGGGGCATGTCTGGCTCTGAACATACAATTTGAACATCTTTCTGGTCTCATCTAGCCTAAGTCTAGCTCACCTCTGGATCTTACTTTCCCTGTTCCTGTTACCAGGATTCAGAAGCCATTACCAGAGCATTGGAACAACCCCGTTGAGCTCAATGAGACAGAGATTAGTTTCTTTACATACATTACTATTCATGAGCCACATCCTCCCAATGAAGGTTCATGAAGTAGCAGTACTAGGACACTTCCATCCCCCTTTGTCTCTTTGCATGTAGTTGAACAGAGGTCTAGAGAGGGCAAGGGATCCCTTCATGTTCATACAGCAGGATAGCAGCAGAATCCTTCTCCCCAACACAGGGACCTATCTGTAGTGATGGTGACTGGTGAGAAAAGCCAGAGGGAAAGCTACAAGAGGAACATGGGATGGGAAGTGGCCGGAAAGTCAGGATGGGCTGAGGGGTAGCCCACACTGGAGTCATTAGCCCAGCTATCCTGCTGCTTCCATTGGTGAGGCTTAGCACAAACATCCTTCCCCCTGCAGCCCTACCTGCTGGCCAGCTGTGCAGGCTTTGGGTGGTGTGCCCCAGATGTGGGAGGCCCCAGGCTGGAAGCTGGACTTTCTCTCTGGTGACGTTGTGTGCTCTCCCAGCATCCCGAGGGCACGGGCCAGCCTCTGGCTCATCTCTGCTGTCAGGCCTGGTGAAGGACAGTCAGCATGCCTGGCTGATCAAAGGCACTCCTACCCTCTGGCTTCAGGAGTGTTGGGGCTGAAGGGGCGTATAGCGAGCCCAGATGCCATTTTGCCATGCTTTGAAGTCCCACTGCATTCAAACAGGGTCTGGCTCTGGAGGGGGACCGCTCAAACACAAACTTAACAACAGTTCTTGACCTGGTATATGATGAGGCAGGAGAGCTGAGTTCTGCCATCTTTGACCAATCCTTTTACCTTGGTGGGCCTCAGCCTTCCTGACTAAGCCAGGAAGGCATTGAGTTTGGCTGAGTAAGGGTCAGGCTGACTCTGCCATTTTGCAAAGACCCAGGGCTGGCCCAAGTCAGCTGGAGTCTGCAACTGCTAGGAGTGGGGACAAGTGATTGATTGATTGATTGATTGATTGATTCATTCATTCGTTCATCTATCCATTGATGAAGTACCACTGGATTCCTTAGTCATGGAAGTAGGGCACCCTCACATGCTGCTTTACTGCCTATGAGATCTACATTTGGAACTGGCCTGCTCTTAAGTTACCTTGGCTCTTCTGTGGAGTTAGGATGACCATATTGGTCTTGAACTTTCACTCAGCACTGGCCATAGCCAGCAGGGGCTTGGCTGAGTCTAACTCCAGCCAAATTAAGTAACAAAGTAACTACAAAGAGCTTTCTCATGCTCACAATCTTGTTGAGATGTCTTAAGAGAAAGGGTGGACACATACCAAGGGAAGGAAGAATGTCACAGAGCCAAGGTACAGTAAGCTTATATAGTATGTCTGGGATTGGACCCCCATCAGTAGTAGATAACTGATGTTGGAAATTCTTTCTTTCCTTATGTGTATATGTTCTGGAACTGGGACCTGGGGCTTCACAATACTAAACAAGTATTCTATAGCTGTGCTACACTGTAGCTCTAGCAACTTTTCTCATCCTCCTTCTTCCTCCCCTGTCAGTTTTTCTGAGATAGCATCTCTATATGTAGCTCAGGCTGGCCCCAAACTTTATGATCCTTGCTTGAGCCTCTGAGCACTGGAATTATAGGTACACCTGACTTTGGAATCGTTTGTTAAATGCTTCATTACAGGAGGCTGGCTGTAGAAGGAGAGGGAACTCTGCATTTCTGGCCTTTTCCTCTGGAAAATAGTTCATTCCTTGCCCCTTCTCCAGCCACTGTGGCCTAGACCTAGGCCCAAGCTAATCTTATTAAGCCCTTTGACCTTCAAATAAACCAACAACAGTGTCCCTGGTCTTTCTGAATTTGCTGGTCTTCAATCAATTTTTTTTTTTAAAGAAAACCTCGATTTTATTATTTATTTGTGTGAGTAGATGTTTGTGGATGCCAAAAAAGGATATTGGATTCCCTGGAGCTGAAGTTATAAACAGTTGAGAGCTACTAGTATGGGTGCCAGGAACTGAACCTGAACTTGGGTCCTCTGGAAGAACAGCAAGCACTCTGAACTGCTGAGTCATCTTCAAATAACTTCTTTTTCTTTTGTATGTATGTCCTTCAATGTTACAAGAGGAGAGGCCCACACAGCCATCTCCCTCACTGGGCTCAATGGCCTTGTGTTTGGCTCTGGCCTACTTCACAGCCCTGTGTTACCTTGGGGTCAGGGATGAAAGCAGGCTGCCCAAACTCTCAACCATCTGCTGAGGAGTAGTACATCCAAATCCTTGCTTGTCCCAGAAGAATCAGTCAGGGCTGAGCCAATCTGCTTATGGTCTCTAGCGCCAAAGGTCCTTGTCACAGCCTCTAAAGAGCCAAGCTGTGCAGAGGGTGGCCAGGCTGGACTTGAGAACTGCATCGGGGACTATCTGCTGCTGACCCTCCCACAGCCGCATTCCCATAGAGGACCTCTGCACCTCCACAGGGTTCACTGAATGACTACATCCTAATGGGTGTCGGGAAGGGGAGAGCTCATTTGGTGAGAAAAGCGAGGCTGCCCCTGTGACTTTAGAGGTATTGTGGGACTCGCTCAAGGTTTTGTTAGTGACAGTGAACAGAGATCTACTCCAGGTGAAGACCAGGCTTATCCAGGACCAAGGCATCCCCTGTATAACATATACACATTCACATACATGCATGTGCACTTGTAGATGTGCACGATACCTATGCCCACATATATAGAGTACAGATGGGAAATCAGGCCTTGTGGAGGTAAAGAAGAAGATCAAATTTAGGTTAGCAAGTCAGCGGGGCTAGAAGGCAGATCTATAGGTCTTCTGGCTATGTTTGGGTCAGTTTCATGCCCATCTTTTTTTCCCCTTGGAAGGTCCACAGTAGCTGGTACTAATTGTGGACTTCTCTTTAGTTCTCAAACATTGGATACAGGGTCTGGCCTCTTGCAGAAGTCCTCACTCACTGTTCACAGCACAGACACCTCCTCACTCTTGGCCCACATCCTTCTCTTTCAACAGCACTCGTGAAGAAACTGTAGGACCAGAAAGATTCCATGGAAAGAGTTGGAGGCAAGCAGGGTAGCTCAGGCTGGGGGCGGGGGCAGCTAGCTCTTCCATCATAGCCCCAGAGCTCAGAACTACAAAGACCCCGAGGGTGGTGAGGAGGAAGTGAAATGAAGCTGACTTGCTAAGTAGCCTGCCCTTGGCCCCCCTCATCTGCCTGGCTGGCTAAAGAGGCGAGGCCCTGAGGAATGATAATAACCATTCCTCCCGTCTGGATGGGTCCTTCACACACCACTAACTGCCTTCCCACCCAGCCTCCTCTTGTCTCCCCCCACACAAGCACAAGTGTTAGGAAATGATCCCTTTGGCCAGATGGCAGCTCAGAGAGCACAAGGAAACCTGCCTGAGGCTGCATAGCATCACATTGGTGGTGACATTAACCTGAGACTCAGGGTACCACATCACATGCTTATATACCCTTTAGATTCCTGTGGTGCTTAAAGACTCAGGACTAGGTCTGGATTTCTTTTCCAGCTAGGAGACAAACTGCTTAGAGTCTCTAAGCAGGTAGGGACCCTAGTGGAAATGGTTGCAGATGGAGGGAGGGCACCAAGGGCAGATATAACTAAAAAGACCAAATCTATGCTTATCCTGGGATGCCTTCATTTTGAAGAATTTTTGTCTAGTTTTCCTGGAAAATAGAACAACTGGCAGACATCCCCTTAGTTGTCCTTCATGTGGGAATGTCTTCCAGTTCATTCTTGAATAATATTTTCATTGGACATTGAAATCTGGGTTGGCCACTCTTTTCTTCTGGGACTTATAATAAAGTACTGTGGCACTTTCTTGTGGCCCCCATGCTATAACACGCTCCTCCTATTGAAGTCACGTCTCTTGTGAGGAGAGCTACAACTCCAGTCCTTTCTAGTGTGTCCTGGGAGGAGCCCTACATGCTACTTGAGCTTATGCTTTTCATCACTGTCCTGAAAGAGCAAGGCTGGATGGCCATACTGGGGCCTCTCTTAGGTCTCTGGCATTCTCTGAATCTCAAAGTTATCTAACTCCCCAAGATGGATCAGCTCCCATTGTAGGAGAAAGAGGCCCTGCAGAGGTACCTGCTGGCCTTGTTTCCTCTCAAGGACAGGGCCTGCATCCTGTGCCTTTTGCTCTTTCTCCTTTGGCCTGCCCTAGGCCCTGGCTGCCTATTGAGCCAGGGGTAGCTCTTATCAGCCCCCTCCAAATCCTTTGTTTTCTCCTCATCCAGACCATTGCAAGTAACCTCCTTGGTGGGAGGTGGCAACCTGAAGGATCACCGAGTATCTCCCACACCAAAGTCCCTGTGTTGCAATCTGGTGGCTAGGTTGCCACAGCCAGCCTATGAGCTTCAATATTCTCTCTGCCTGAGACATCCCTTCTTCTCTACTTGTAAGCTCATGCAGAAGCAAGACTAGCTCTTCACTAATCTGTGCATCAACGTTTGCATCCAGAAATTAGGAGTGATGATACTAGGCCATGAGGTTGACATAAAGCATTTTGAACAGTGCTGGGCCCATAACAAATACATTCAGCCTTCTATAGGCAGGTTCTGTCTCTGAGAACACAACCAATCAGATTGAAAACATTCAAGGAGAAGGCCAGGACCATACTAAATAGCACAGCATCACAACAGAGAATTTACATTGTATTAGGCATCATATGTCCTCTAGAGATGATTTAAAGTATATGAGAGGGTGTGTGTAGGCTATATGCAAATCCTATGCTATTTTGCATAAAGGACTTGAGTATCTGTAGGGCTGAGCATTCCCTGAGGACCCAGACCCCAAACCCTAGGACCCCAAGGGACTGACTCTACTCAAGAGAGATTAGCTCATCTTTATAGGGATCAGTGACACTATTATACTACAGCAGTACACGGATACCAGAAGCAGATTCCCTATGTTCAAATCCCCTGTGTCACCTCAATCAAGTCAATTTAACCTCTATGTGCTTCCATGTTCTCATCTTTAAAAGGCAGCTAATCAGAGGCCCATATCACCAGGCTGTCACAAGGCTCACAGGAGACAGCACATATAGGCCCTTAGCATAGAGTGGATGCACGTGAGCTAGGAGGAGGATTACTCTGGCTATTGAGAAAGAAGGACAATGAGAGAGCTATTGGAGGGGGTGGGGGTGGGTTGGCTGTAGCTCGTGCTAGGAGGGACTCCTGTGTCCCTGAAGTAGCCCCTTGGACCCTACCAGGTTCCTGGCAGGCTGATAGCATTCCCCACCTCTACCACCTTTGATGACCTCCTCTCTTGGTTTCAGTTACTCTGCCTCATGCCCAACTTCAAGGCCCCCTTTGGGAGGTCTCCTCAAGTTTCAGCACATCAACTAAGCACCTTGTGGGCCACAGGATGTTCTTCCAGACCTGTGTCGGGTGCAATTGTTATCCCTGGTTGTATGGGCCTGACTGTGAGTCTGCCTGCTCACCCATCCCCACGGTAAGAAATGACATCAAATGGACACATTTACAGTTTGGACCAAAACTGGAGAGAAAGCCAGTCTTCATCAGTCTCCTTCCCTTGAGCAGTTTTAGAATTTATATAAAGAGTGGAGTAAGACCCAGGACTGTGCTTCTAGATATTTGGCCGTGGGTCTCAGTGAACTGAGCTGGAAGAGGCCACAAAGGTAAAGGCAATTCAGGATTTTTGATTCATGCTGCAGCTGCCTGCTGACCCTCTATATTTCCTGGTGGAAGATGGAACTGAAAAAGATGGCTTTAAAAAAAAAACACTAATTTTGAGGGAGACAGTTCTGCACTAGAATCCTAGATTGTCATCCTAGCCCTGGCCTCTGACGTGACCATGGGGCTCTCTTTCCTCTCAGGCCTCACTTCACTTGTTCATCTATCTCATGAGCAGTTGGGCACAGATGTGTCTGAGGCACCTGTCTCCTAGGTGGGTAAATCCTGGTAGCCTTTCCCACTGTCGTCCCAGGGTGGAGCTGGTCCAGGGCCTGCCCTCAAACTACATTGCAGTAGATTGATACAAGTCTAGACAAACAAACGAGCCAGCCCCCATAAGCCTCCCATAAGGCCTGTGGCCCAGTCTTGAGCCACCCTTGCCTACCTAGTGTCTCGGTCTTGGCAGCTGAGGGCTTGAAGGCAATGCTTAGTTGCTGCATAGAGTATAGATGGAATACTGGGGCCCCAGCAGGAATGTGGCTTGGTTTATTTTGGTCCTCTAAATTGGAAGGCTGGAGGCTCTCATTTAGCATTCCCTGCTTGGAGCTGGAACCCAGGCTGGGGTGGCCTGTCTGGGCTGCCAAGCACAAGCCCCCCACCAGACCACAAACCAACCTCAGAGCTGCTTGTGGCTGGCCCTGCATAGCAACACCGCAGACAACAAGGCCCCTTAACTCTCCTAGCATTGTCATAGGGGGCTCCACTGTCGTGGGAGATCAGCGGGATGGGGCCTGGATCAGGGTGGGCTCAGCCAGTCCCTGTGCCCAGTCTGGGCACCTGCCCTCTAAGCGCCTTTGCAGGGCCATGGGGATTTTTTTTTTTTCATAGAGCTGGGGCTGAGCAAAAAAAAAATGAGGCAGTAGAAATAACGGCCTAGGGCCCAGAGGGCTATTGGGCTTTGAGGCAAGGGCCAGCTGTTTTCCATCTTCACTGAGGGCTGAGGGAAAGGAAACAGGCTGGAAAAACAAGGAGAGGGGCTGAAGTCTCCAAAGACCAGCTTTCCAGCCTTGGCCTACTGTGGAGAAGTGACCAGCCCTCCAGCCTTCCCCCTTCAACCACCTTCCATGCTGTTACCAAAGGCACCTTGCCAGCAAAGGCTTGATCGGATTATCTCTTTAATTAAAACATTTCAATGGCTCCCTATCATCTACAAGGGGAAATCCGCCTCCCATTCAAGGACCTAAGGCCCCTCACAATGTGGCCCCTGCCTACCTTTTCTGCCCAACTCCCAAGGTCTCTCCACCCCCAATTCACCACAATAACCTGCCAGCTGCCTTGAGCTTCCCCCCAGACCTCCCATGTTGTGTCAGGCCTCCATTTCATCCCCCTGCCTGGGAAATCCGTTCTTGTCTGCATTGGTAAACACTTCCCTTCCCGCTCAAATAGTTCAATTCCAGGCCAGGTGTGGTGGTATAGGCCTGCAAATCCCAGCTCTTAGGAGGCAGAGGCAGGAGAATTTTGAGTTCGAGGCTAGACTAGCCTACGCAGTACGCCTTTATCTCAAAGCAGAAAGCCCCAAATCTTGTGTAACCAGTGTCGATCAGCCGTAGGGTGCTTGCCTAGCATATGCAGGTGCTGGTTCCATCCCTGAACTGTAAGGAGAAATGCTTCTGATTCCGGTAGGAAGTTACCTGTTCTCTGTCTTTTGCCTCCTCAGTGCTCAGTACTTTTGTAGCCACTCTAAAAGTGTTTACTAAGCACTTGCCATATGCCAAGCACTGTTGTAGGCACAAGGGACACACTGGTAAAGTCCATAGGCCTCAGCGGCTGTCCTCATGGAGTGCCACATAGGTGAGAAAAGTAAGCAATAACCACACAATACATAACCTGAGGTCAGTGATACATACCAGGTGTATTGGCACTGGGCCATCAGCGCTGGTCTGTGGCAGCTGCTGGGTTCTGTGGGGACATAGTGCCATCCTGGTGACATTGCAGAATACAGGGTTGGGACTAGGAAAAGACGGCCATCTCTTGCCCACTCTTACCATTCGCTGAGTGCCCAGATCATTTCCAGGTTTTCAAATGTACACTTTCAGTTTGCACACAGTGAAATGTACTAGTACTTAGCGTGGATATGAAGCTCCAGTAAGTTTTACATGCCAGGCCATTTGTGTAACCACCTCTTAGACTGCGATCTAGGACATTTCCAGGGCTCCAATAGGCAGGCTCGTGTGTGTCTTCCCAATCAATGTCTCGCTGCGTTCGTCCTCTTTCATTCCTAGGGCCCAGTTTTGCTTGCCCGTGAGCTGCCATAGCATGTTCTTTTGGAGAGTGTTTGATGTCTTTTACTCAATTTAGCAGAGTGTCTAGAAGGTTCGTCCATGTCGTTGCATATTGAGGGAGTCCATTCTGCTTTTAATGACAGTGTGGCATTCCATCATTTGATTATCTGTGTCTGCTTGCCAGTGTAAGACATGGCAGCATGAAACAAACAAAAAAAAGGAACCCAAGCCTCGGCCCCTGACAACTGTGGGTATAATGTGGGCTCAGCCTCTCCTAAGCGTGGGGATCTGGAGAAGGCACTGCACATGTGTGTGGGAGTACATGTGTGTGTCCGTGAGTGTGGAGGTCAGAGGTCAACCTCAGGTGTCATTAAGCAGGAGCCAAATGAGCTTGGTTTTTGTGAGGCAAAGTCTCTCACTGGGCCTTGCTGCTTGCTGTTTAGGTTGGGCCAGCCAATGAGCAAGCCCTGGCTAACCTCCTATCTGTGCTTACCCATCTCAGGGATTGCAACTGCACCACCACAGCCCACCTTTCGTATGAGTTCTTCTGGAATGCTTTATGCCATAAGTACTTTATGACAGGGCTCTCTATCTTCCTAGCCCTTCCCCACTTTTGTCTCTTTTGATTGCTTTGCTTTGGTTTTGCTTTGGGGTGGCAAAGCCTCTGGCTGACCTCCAATCCTCAGACCATAGCACCTAAGCACTTCTGAAAATGAAGAGGACTGTAGTCAGCCCTCTTATATGGTAGCCAAAGATTTGGTAAGACTGCACCCAGGGAGCCGTGCATGGAAGCCTTGGTACACCAGGCTCAGAACCCTCCCTTGCTTAGCTTAAACATCTGAGGAGCAGTGGGTGAAGTATGCCTATGTGCATGTGGGTGAACACGGTGACTGTGTGGCTGTTTGGGGGGTACATACAAAGTTTCCTCAGATTACTTTTGGGGTAGCTGGGTGTAGGTTTTGAGAGGCCAGAGACACTTGCATGATAGAGAGACCCGGCATTTGAGTTGCTGACCAAAGGTCTTTTCATATTCCCTGTTCTGAACACAGAGGTAAGACACTCATGATCCCTGCTACCAGCCAGGGGAAGGCAGGAGCCAATGGTATTCCTGGTGGGTCTCTGCTGGAGAGCCCAGACAGGACCGGAGAAGTCTTATAAGCTCCGGCAGCTTAGTGTGTACCAGAGCAGATACTCAAATCTAAGTGTGCTTGGCTCAGAGTCAGTGGCTTCAGGGCATTTTGGAGACCTTGAAGCAGTGCAGCTGGGAAAGCACACTGTGTTCTAGCTTGGAGGACCTTGGGCCTGGTGTCACCCACCATATAAGGAGGTACTGGAGGTGCTCCTACAAGTGCAAGCTCTTACAGTGGGTTCATCTACTCCTCATAGCTTCTCTTTCCTATCTATTTCCTGAGGAGAGAGTGGAGGAGGAGTGCCTAATGGGAACCATGTATCCCAGCTCTAGGTTCCCATACCCCTCAGCTCCTGCCCACAAGGGGCCTTGTCTTTAGTGTTGCCACTTTTGAGCCTCTCCTCACTCTGATTTGGCCTTGAAGGACATTATTTGTGCACGATAGGCCCTTTTCTGTTCAGTTGTTATCTGTGTCAAACCCTGGCCCTTTGGATAACCCCCAAACAGACAAGACTAATGGCTACAAAGCTACCGATCCCGACTCTGCTGCGCTCCCGGGATATCATTAGTCCACGCCTTTCTTTTCTGCCACTTTCCTATTCTTCTGATTGCTGATGTACAAGGGCTTTGTCAGCAGGTAGCAAAAGCTAACAGAGGGAACTGAGCTGAGCTGAGCTGAGCAGAGCAGTTCAAGGTCTGGAGCTGAGAGCCTGAAGAGAGCCGAGCAGACTAGGTTCTGTTTAGGACTGCAGCTTGCACGGGGCATCAGGCTCTAAGGTTGGCACCTGATGAATCTGGACCGTGTTGAGGCTGATCACTCGACCTATGTTCACTAAACCATTATGGAACAGCAGTCGAGCACCAGGCCACAGGTTCAGAGCCTGAGATGCAGCCATGTAGAAGATGGACTCTGCCCCTGCCAGAGAGAAATTGCAACAAGCCCCTGTTCTGCAGTGGGGCCTGAAACTTCCATCCTTAACATCTGCTCTCTTGCTAGTAGGGGGAAATTGGAGAAGTTTGGGACCACACTATGGATAGCAACAAGGAGGTGAAAACCCAAGATGTGGCCCACATTCAGATGGACCACCATTCCTCCCAACCCTCCTCCCTAGGAGAATACTTTACTCTCAGCTTGGAAATCATACCTGAGAAAGACTTGGCTTTCAATAGGTTCTTCCCCAGGTGTCCGCAGCCAGGCTCACAGCCTTTGCACCTTTGCACCTCTTGTGTGGCCAGGCAGACACAGTAGGGTGCCGGCTACTTCCTCCCTTTCTTCTATTTGTGCCTACCTCTGGAACTGGGATAGGGGTTCCTGCAGGGCAGAGCCTCCTGCTTCTGCAACTCTAGCTTTTAAGCCAGGCTGTGGGAGGCATAGAGAATCTACCCAATAGGTACCTGAGTTCCCAAAGCTGATTTCTCACACACCCCCAATACTTGAGTTCTGGGGGCAAGGTGGCACTGTGGTTTTGTGTCTGACAAGCATGTTTGATCCTGGGACTTTATCTTTCGGCGTCTTGTCTTTCTACTGGAAAACTAGCGATGAGTAAAACACTGATATCCTAAGGTTGCTGGGACACCCAGAATAGTGGCAATGCTCAGAAAGCTCTAGCTCTTCCACTTAGCTACCGCTGCCACATCTCCTAGGCAACCACTGCAGCACCATCTCACATGACAGATAAAGAGACTTCCAGAGCAGACGATGCAGACGAGCAGAAATGGCTGTTCCTCATATAGTTGGCCCTACCTGTCTGTAGATTCCTCTCTCATATACAGATGGCACATCTGGGGATCAAAAACACTTGAAAAAATTACAACTGCAATGAGCATGTAAAGACATTTTTTTCTTGTCATTAAGCAGTGCAGCTTAACAATTGGCATAATATTTCCATTGCATTCTATTGCTGGAGGATGAAGCCGGGGTCTCATTCATATCAGGCAGGAACTCTACCACGGAGTGACCCCTTTGTTGTATTAAGTACTAGAAGTCGTTAAAAATTTATTTAACTGGATGTCCTATTGTGTGCCTGAACTTCTAGGACTCTGGAGGCTGAAACAGAGGGATAATAGTGAGATCCACGCCAGCCTAGGTTACAGAGTGAGATCCTTTTTCAATAAAATAAAAGTCCCAAAAGTAAATAAATAAAAAGTTATTTCTATGGGAGAATATGTGTAGATTATATGCAAATATTATGCTATTTGGTAGCCAAGGCTTAAGGGCTGGCAGATTTTGGTGTCCAGAACAGGGACAGACTCTTAAAAAGATGAGAGCTGGATATGCCATGGGAAGATGAAGCATTGGCCAAACTCTTTTAAACCTTATTCATACATAGGGGTGGTGTGCAGCGGGAGATTGAATTTCCTCTTTTAGTTTATTTTGTTGGTTTGGCGTTTTGGTGCCTGTGGTGTGTGTGTGTGTGTGTGTGTGTGTGTGTGTGTGTGTGTGTG
>JADRCD010143769.1:9333-35313 GCA_019843815.1 Montemys delectorum | reverse complement strand
GGGGGGGAAAAAGTAGCTTACCAGGCAGAGCGGTGGACTGTGAGACACAAGGGAAGGAAACCATCTAACAACAGGAAGGATTAGGAGGGCTGAGGCATGGGAGGAAGTGTGCGGAGCAGCAACTAATGCTAAAACCCTTTAAAAAGTCATAAAGAAACCCACTAAGATCTATACATAAACACACATAAAGAGTTTAAATGGGATTCCTCTAAAAAAGGGCAGGGTCTCTCCTAGTAATGTCAAGATAGCAAATAACCATTTAAGGAACTGGTTACCTCTTTGGGAGTTGCTGGCCAGTGGGGTCCCACAGACACCCAAACATTACAGGCAGTTGCCACTGCTCTGGGGCACCATCCAGAACGTGATGGTAAGATCCTATTGCTGAAGGCAACACACGCTTGAGTCACAGAGCATAGAGAAATCGAGCTGTTCTCTGCCTGGAAACTCCACCTCTACTGGCCAGTGTTCATAGCACTGGAAGGTGTGATGGGTTCTATCAGAGGAGAAAAATAGTTATTAGTCTTACCCAGCTGCGAAACCTCTGAGGTATACTAACAATTGGCCTGTATGATATGCCCACAGTGCTACAGCAGCACAGGTGTTAGGGAATAACCAAACACTTCCTGCCTGGATTTAAGCCCCACTCCGCAAGATCAAATCCACACCTGTCATCGTTACTGGGGCCAAGAACCTGTGGTTAAATAGGTCTTAGGCCCTAGGGAAGAACATACCACTACTATTCTGCTAAATGGGCATAGTATTAAACCAGATGGTGGCTCCCAAAGACCTTCAGATGCCACTTTGACACTTACCAAACTAATAAGTCACTCCTTAAGCTGAGAAAACTTCCCAGTTGCCCATGGGCACAGCTCAGGGTAGAAGCAGAAACTACCATCAGGCGTGTTCAGACACAAGATTTGGTTTGAACCAAATGGACAACAGAGAGTCTCAAAGGAGAGTTCCTCTTGGGAGTCCCCAGACAGCCTCCCAAGAGGTCCAGAAGTCCCACAGGTAGGGTGGACATCATTCCTCCCAGAATCTGTCTCTACTAGAAGCAGCTGTATCTCGTTCCACCTCATCTCAGGGCCAAGGCATGGCCTGGATATGTGAGTCTTGGACAGAAGCTTAAAGAGGGACATCTGGTGAGTGAAAAAGGCAATGGTCACCAAGGCCAGAGGCAAATGGAACCCCCAAGACTTCAAGGCCTGTATGTAGGATGAATTGTATCCCACTCTCAAAGATCAGATAAAATCTGAACCCTAAAACCTGCCAGTATGACCTTGTTAGGAAAGAGTTTCTACAAATAAGTATGTTAGGATATTTATTTGTCCTCCATATAAAGTGGGGAAAAAAAGCAGAGTAGCCCAGAGATACCTGTACACCCATGCTGACTGCTACACTGTTCACAACACACAGGAAACAGAGCCAGCCTAGATGTCCATCCATGCATGAAGAACATGCAGTTCATATGCACAAAGGAATTGATTTGGCCATAAAATATATGAGGTGGTAACATTTGTAGAGGAGTGGATGGAACTAAAGATTTTAGGTTAAATAAAGCAAGCCAAAGATTCAGTTTTGCAGAGGACCAGAGTTCAGTTCCCAGTACTTGTGTTAGCTCCCACAACTCCAGCTCCAGGAGATTCAGCGCCCTCTTCTGGCCTCCTCCAGCACCTGCACTCATGCATACAGTCTTCATTCCCCAACCCCCCCAACACACACACACATAACTTTAAAAATAAAATAGTTTGTTTAAAAAAGAAAGTAGAGAGGAGACTATTGGGGTGGGGAGTAAGAGACAGCAAGAGTGGGAAGAGGGAGAGAGAGGCCAGTGGTGGGGCAATTAGGAGCTATGTGATCTATGTATATGAAAATGTAAAATTAGGGGCTGAAATATTGGTTTAGTGGTCAAGAGCACTGACTACCTCTCCAGAGGACCTAGGTTCGATTCCAGCACCCAGACAGGAGCTCACAACCATTTGGAATTTGAATGCTAGGGAACCTGACATCCTCTTCTGGCCTCTGTACCAGGTACACAAGTGAATCATACATGCAGGGGTGCAGAGGGGGCACATAAAATAAATTGTGACAGTTAAAGCCACCATTCTGTATGCTAACTAAAATAATGAACAATAACAAGAACAAACATCAACTTACAATGAAGAGAACTGGTCAGTAGGTGTAGACTTGGGGGCAGCTGGTCCTGGTATGGGTGAGGCAGGGCCTCTAGGCTGACGTCCCCTGCTTTTCCAGAGGCTGCTGCCCCTGTAGCTCGTGAAGGCAAGGAGCTAGCACTGTGCCCTGCACAACCATGTCCTGCTTAATGACTTGCTCTCTGATGAAGAACTCTGTCCCCAGTGCTCTTAGGCTTTCAGATTGAAATGAAATTAAGTAAGTTGATGAATTGCTGGATCCTAATGTATTAGAAAAGACGGAGGCCCACTTGCATCCGGCAAATGAAATGGACCTTTAAGAATTGATTTGGTAGTTGATTGATGGGAACAAATCAAGGGAAACGTGTTGCTTGATCTGTCTGGGAGTCATAAATTAATGAGTTAAACAAGCTTTGAATGAGGCAGCATCTAAATGTGCCTCGGACACAAAACGCAAGGCTTCGAATGTCATCGGGGGCGGTGGGGGGGGAGGGAGAAGGAAGGCAGGGAACACCTCCTTTGTCCTAGAGAGCGCAGCCCGAGAAGCTGAAAGCCGTGGAGGACTTGGCCTGGCCATAAGAACATCTGGCCACATCCCCTACGTTCTCCAAAGGAAGACCAGAGTCTGAGTAAGCGTGGGCTTGCAGATGTGGAGCAGCCCCTCCCACTCACTTTGGGTAACTACTGCTGTCTTCTCTGGCCGTAGACCTATCCAAATCAGCCCTCATTCCACCTCACTGGCGAGGAAAGTGACTTCTTGGACAGCACGTCAGTCAGGAATAGGGCCATATGCTTGTCAGGGGTGGGGTCCAAGCCCCTGATCCCCTAGGAAAAAGGCCATCCTTAGAAAAGATCCTGTGGGCCCAGGTGGCAGGTGAGAGAGAGAGGGGACGGCCTTCCCCGTAGCACGCTGTCCGCACCAATGCTGCAACATTCTCAGTAGCTCCCCCATGCTCCACTGGTCTCTGAGCGATAGTTTGTGGTCTGGGTCGGAAATGGGCTCCTGACAGACAGTCTCCTGACTGTGGCGGACAGATGATCCTAGGAAGGTCTGGCTGACTTCCAGGCCACCAGGGGCTAACCCAGGCCCTGCCCTGGCAGCAGATGTCGGGGAGGCTAGGGTGCTGGCTCACTGTTGCCTCATACCCTGTTCAGGGGTCCCACCAACATCATCTAGAGGGGTGGGGACTTCTCCCCTCTAGTAGCCCCTTTACTGGTCCTTCAGCCCAGGATTAGAAACCTGGGACCTGGAAAAGCAAATGGGACAGGCAGATCGGGCTTGGGAGGAGTGCGGGTGGCACCTCTTTAAAAGCTGTGGGTGGGATGGAGCCTGCCTTGGTGGCTTACCCCTACCCCCTCACCACCACCGTTTTGAAGGCCAGTAGCCTGGGGATCTGCATTTAAGGTGTCCCATTTTAACAGAGAGAAGCGGCACCTACTGGAGTCTGTGACGGCAGCCAGGAGGGGCTTAGCTGTCCCTTCCTGGCTATGGATTCCCAGGAGTAAGGCTTAGAGCTGTCCACGGACCTTGTCTGTTTAGTCCTTGGGTGGGCATCACATTCTACTTTGTCTGCCTGGATCTCACTCATATATCTTCACTGAGACCATCTTCTGACCAGCCTCCCCCCCCCCCCATTAAAATCTGTAGACTATATTATGCCCTCCATATCTGGTGACACATCGACATTCTCTTACTGAGACATGCTTGCAGCCCTGATGAGACAGTCCGTGGCTGCACCCATGTGACCATCGGCTCCTGCTGGGAGCCTGGCAAGCAATGTCCCCGAGCCTGAGTGGGTGGCAACCCACTGTGCTGGCCCCACAGGAAGCTGATCTTCTCCCCCTACATGGGCCTCACTGCCCGCCTCAGCAGCAGAGGCCAGGAAGAGGGCTAGCCAGTGTTGACCGGGCTGCTGCTGTGTACCCAGGCCCCTAGACATAAGCAGAGAAGCCAGGATGGTGTGCGACAGCTGAGTCTTCCCCAAGGAAAGCCCACCTATGCTAATAAGGGATTTACTTGAAAGGAAAGTTGGGTGCATGAGGCATGGGATACAGCCGAGCCAAGACTTGGCAATCTGAGGTAGCAAGAGAAGCCCAGAGTGTCTGGCTAGAGTTAGCCTCCATTGCTCTTGAATAACCAGTGTCTCATGGCATCCAGGTCTCACCTAGTCACGGGTTGAGGCAAAGGGCTTTGCATCTGTCAGCCACTGAGCAGCCTCTGGCAAGGTGTCATAGGTGTGGGTCTCAGAAGGAGTAGAGGTCCCCACAAATGGAGCTTGGGACCATCTCTGGGGAGACCATGAGGCCACTGTCCCGTTGCCATGGCTCCAGGCAGCTGTTAATCCTCCGGAGGGCTAGACCTCTCAGCAGTGCCCCAAGCGGGCCTCACCTGATTTGATCCTTGTTGGCAGAGTAGCTTGAGGTAAGGTGTTCCTGCCCAGAGCAGAGGCAACCAAGGCAGCAGGAGCAGGCCTCCAGCCACCAGGCCACCTCTATGTTATCATGAACTTCAGGAGGACCTAGAGAGCCCCAGCATCCTGGCTGATTCAAGAGCTATCTCCTCCTGTTACCAATCACTCCTGACAGTAGAGTCCTGGGAGCCTTTTGGGGAAAGCAGGAACATGCTAGTGCTCTGCACTGTGAAGGGTTAAAGTGGCAGGTAAGGGGCAGGGGGCACAGTTGAGGAAAATGGCAAGGAGACTGGGGAACAGAGGCAGCGGATACCCGGGCTTGAAGCACCCACATTCGTGAGAGCGGTATTACGGAGACACAGTGGACCCCAAGGATCTCCATAGAGATGACTTACAGGAAGAGGGCAGATGCAGAAGGACCCTGACCCAGCCTCTGGCTTTCCGGGAACCCAGCCTAGGAAGTGGGTGTCTGAGACCTTTGAGACTTGCCCTGTCAATCAGACCGCTTTGCATCTGTAGCCCGGAGGCCCAGGAGTCCTGGGGCTGCCCAGTGACAGAGAACCTTAGGATGGTTGGTCCAAATTGTCCCACCAACAACTTGTCCCTCGCACAAGGTCCCAGCAGAGGAGAACAAAGCTTATTGGGAACCTCAGTCAATGTGGCTCCTTCCCTGGATCCTCAGTTTCTCCAGCTGCATAGCAGGGCGGCTGGCCAAGCGTATTCCTAGGCACAGCAAGGATGTGTGGTGCCTAAACACCCGGTGTCTCCCTCTCTACTTTCTGTGTACGGAGGGCAGAAAGCCCAAGTTAAGTGTGCTGGAGTCCTCACCATCACTGAGAAAGGTTGATTTGTCCTCCGTCTTGCTCCTGGGGCCCCTGCTGCTCATGGGCTTCATGTGCCCAGCCCGGCCTGTGGAATGGAAGGTGGCAGTCGTTAGCACCTGCACGGCAGGCTCTGCAGAGTGCTGGACAAGGCCAGGCAGGCACGAAAGACAGCACTCAGAGCAGAGCCAGCAGGCAGATCTGGGAACCAGCCCCTTGAATTAGTGGGGACCAAGAGGCACCGAGCCCTTTGTATACAGCAGACACAACAGGTAGCTGAAAACAAAACCTAGACTCTTAAGCTGGGTTCTTTTGCTGAGTGTGTCTGGATATCACATTTCTTTAAGGAGACTGACCCACTGGGGCTCCAGGGCCCATTATTTCACCGTCCCCGTGGACACCCCTTGCTCCCTGCCTTGGACAACAAGATCTCATATGGACAAGCAGCTCACAGATGTCTAGCAGCCTGGCTCTGTGTCTGGTGGAGGGGGACCTGATTGTCTCGAGAGCCTTAAGCCATCAAGATAGGACAGAGCTTGCCCCTGGGCCAATATGACAAGCAGACTCCTGTAGAAACTAGCCTGCCCTAAGGAAGGGACCACGGTTTCCCTCAGACTGCTGCCACAGGGCCCCAGAGAGGCTGACCTGAGTTCCACAAGGTAAGGAGTGGGTCTGGCCACACACCCCTCACTGGCCAGCCTACAGTTAGTCCTCATATGAGACTGAGAGTGAGGTACTCAGCCATCCCTAGGGTGGCTCTGTGGCCAAAGGCAACCCTATGCTCGGCCTACAGCATCTCTGGTTCAGAATGCAAGCCAGAGGCCAGCTCCTGTCACTCTTCATCCCATGTCCCATAATAGGAAAATTCTCAGAGAAGGAGCCAACCTCAAAGTGGCCAAGCAAGGTCATGAGGGTGTGTGCTGGCCTTTCAGGTGTGGGTAGCCTTGGTCTTTGCCAGCTCAGAGACCAGGGAGCTGGAGACAGGGGACGCTGCCAGCCACTAAGGACATTCTGTTAGTGATAAACTCTGAGGTGTGGTCAGGTGGGGATCAGTCTGAATGAGGTTCTGTTGGAGATCTGGGCTGGTAGAAGGATTGGGCTCTGGAGTGAGGCGTGCAGCTTGTCTCTGTTGTCCCAGTTGGAGGAGTCTAGGCAGATATGCCTAGGCAGATGTGCCATCTGGAAGCAGCCTCTTGAGGCCTCCTTTGCTGGTCTCTGGTCACACTCAACAGGCTACTCTGTCCATCTCCCAATCTTGGATATGGCCACACTAAGCAGTGTGGGTAAATGAGTGACTGCTGACAGGAAGCACAAATGGGGACAGTGGCTGGAATGAAGTAGAGCCAGAGTCGTGGAACAGAACAAGGAGTCACATCAGGACCAGCCCCAGCGTATGGCTCCCTCGATCAGCCACAGAGCTTCTCTGCCCTGGGGCCGTCAATCCACTGATTCCTGCCTAGGCCTCTTCCTCAGCAGACCACACTACGTTGGAGATGGTTCTGCCTTCTGCTTGTCTTTATTGCAACCTAAACATTTCTTATTTTTGTTATCTTATTTGTGTATGGTGTTGTACCTGCGTGACTATGTACTACATGTGTGCCTGGTGCTTCCAGAGGCCAGAGAGGACATCGAATTCCCTGAAACCGGAGTCACAGACTGTTTTGAGCTATCATGCGGATGTTGGGGGTCGAATCTTGGTCCTGTAGTCAGTGCTCTTAACTGCTGAGCCGTCTCTCTCTAGTTCTTAGAATTTTCTATATTAAATTTTTGTTATTGTTTATCACTCTCTGCTACACACTGAACTTGTGGGACAGATGCTATTTGTATCCCCGGGGATGTCTGCCTCCCTGAGAGGGCTCAGAAATGGTCTCCTACATAAACGCAGAGAGGGTTCGGAAGGCCCAGTGATGAGTGCGCAGATTAACTACTTAGCCAGAGGGCTGTGGACACTCCACCGCGCCTCAGACTGTCTCTTCATCACACACAGTCACCAGAAAGCCTCTCACACCACCTCGAACATCTGGTTCCCTGCTCATGCCGTGCCTGTCTCTAGCAGAGACCCTGGGTAGCCAGGGTGTCCTTGATGTACCCTGTAAGGCACTAGAGAAGGCAGCCATCATTTCCTAGAGGCTATGGGCTAGTAGCCGTCATCTGAAGCTGGAGAGGAGGCCCCTCCAGTCTAGGAACAGTGAGGTGTCCTTGTGGCAGGATCTGGACAGCCTTCTCAGGAAACTGACAGTTACATAGGAGATGGAGCTCAGGACTAAGGAAAGGTTGAACTCTTCCGAGTCTGGCTGGGGAGGAGTACAATGAGGAGCTGGAGCATGGGCTATTACTAAGCAGTTGAACTCTCTCCGTTACAAACCTAATCCAAGTTCCTTGGAGAAACCATAGAATGGCAGAGAGAGGGGGGTTAGAGGGGAAGAGGGAGCCCCAGAGCTAGCTCTCAGGCACCACCTACCTGATCAGCTGCAGAATCCCCACTTGAGGACAAGCAGTATGTAGCTGAATCCCACATCCTTTGGCCAGGTCCTGATGTCAGCTGGATGCGTCTCTCAGCTGTTCTTGATGGTACTGCAGGATTTCAGATCAGGTTAAAGAACTGAATTGTGTGCCAGTTCTGGACCACAGAGCTGCTGGGATAGCCTTGTGCCTAGCTCCAGAGGAGGCAGGCTCTCAACTCTTGTTAGAGTCAGCAACTCTCCAGTGAGCTGCTTCCCATAGCCTGGGACCTGATGGGAAGTACAGGGCTCACCTCTGCCTGTTCAGGGCTCACACTCTGCCTTGAGGATTCCCACCGCCTCCCCTCTGCTCTTGGAACCTCACCTCAGACATCTCTATCGGCCACCAGACTTCTCAGAAGTGAGGACTCAGACTCTCCGGGCACTCGAGGGACTCCCTTCAGCCCTAAGCTTCCAGTTACAGCCCAAACTGGTGGTTGGAACAAGGATGGGATGGGGGTGTGGTCTAAGTCACTGGCGACCACACAAGGGCTGCACAAAAGTCTTCAGAGACTGTTAGACTTAAGTGACTTGGGGCGTCAGGTGGCTAAACAAGAGTCCACCCAGGCAACCTGACTCCACTGCCCCAATCCCTGAATCCTCTCGGAAACCCCCTTTCTCGACATGCCCGTGGGAGCTCATCCTCTCTACCCTGCCTCACCACCTCACCCCATCGTAGGCTCTCGCCCCGCCCGGCTTCGCCCCGCCCCCTCTATCTTCTCCACCCTCACCCTCCCCTTAGCTTGAGGGCGGGCGCCGACTTCGTACAGCGATCGAGTGAGCGCTCAGCTCTTTGAGCCCGAGGGCGCTGCCTAACCGCGAAGTAACCGCCGCCTCGTCCGCCCTGGCGTGGGTACCCTGTCCTGCACAGGTCTGTTGCTTCTTCCCGCTGTCTCTGCGCGCAGTCCAGGCCTGGGGTCCCGCCCTTCGGCCCCTGCCTGCAGCTCCCAAGCTCCTCTGGGCATCTGCGGGGCTCACCTGCCTCTGCCCCAGCCCCACTCGCGTCCGCTCCCCAACCTCGGAGCTGCATCCCTTTGCGTCTGACTCGGAGACTCCGAGGCCTCCCGGTGTGCCTGGGTCAGGTTAGAAGCCATAAAGGACCCAAACATCTCCCTCTGCCTATGCGCCCCTGGTCTCTCCATGGCGCGCGCGCCCAGTGCCAGGGAGGGTTGCGAACTGGGTGAGCCCAGAGGCCTCGGGAAGGTGGGAGGGCGCAGAGGGAACATCAGGCAGGCTAGGAGGTCTGCAGCTGGACGCCGAGGGTGGGGGACGGTCGGGGAGGAGCAGCGGCGTAAGCATATGGGTCCGCCAGCTGCCGTGAGAGTGGTGTCAACCATGGGGCTGGGGCCTGGCATGTATAGACGCACTATGGGATCTGAGGTCCCTGGGATTGTTTGCACCACAGCAGGAATCTGGGTACACTCCTTCCCTCTGGGAATCGAGTCCCCACATGGCCATGGCAGGGCACTTGTGTCTCGGAGTACCCCAGTCTTCTAGTCATAACGCTCCCCCTACGTGGGATGGAGAATGTCCTGGAACTTTCTTTAATGTTCAAGGTCCTTCCAGTCCCTGCCACCAGTTGCTGACTTAGGGTTATGAGAGCCAGAACCGGGGTGCCCGAAGTCAGATGTTGGAACCGTTGCTGAGCAACAAGAAGGCGTTCGCAGGGTCAGGTGGGATGCACTGGAGCCTCCAGTAGCACCAATGACCAACCATGAGCGGCATTGGGTTCCCCATAAAGTAAAGGCTCAGATTTCTGAGGAAATGGGCTGGAAATGGAAACAGCCTTCTTTGGGGCAGGGAGACCCACTTGAGCCCCTCCAAGGGGTTCGTTCAGTCCTGGCTTCCCTGTTGGTCCACCTGGCAGGCCTACCTGTCTAGCTTTCCTCCTACCTTGGTCCAGGCTGCCTCCAGAAATGTTCAAAGGCGGGTGTATTTGGGAAAAGGAAGCTGGAGGGGGATTATTAATTGCTGTAGGTAGGGATGGGGTAGGGGTGTGTGTGGCTCCAGTCCCACCCTCAGCAAAGCAGGAGAGGATGGACGATCTGACACTTGCATTTTCAGATGAGTCAGGGCCCTGTCAAACAGCAAGGTCTCATAGATCACAGGGCAGGTCCTAGGGTGAGGCGGGCAGGGCCAGCACCTGCTGGGGAAGTGACATCAATGGGGGTTGGCTAAGCAGGTCTTTGGTTGGACTCTGATGTGAAACCCCCTCCTTCACCCCTCCCTCCCACAATTGAAACGGCCTGAGGGGCAATTTTCCCCTGAACATGTAATTCTTGTGAAAAAAAAAATTGCTCTTTTAAAAATGGTTCTTGCAGAATTATATCCCAAGAGACAGGCACAGCTCTAGGGCCTGTTTTGTTCTCTATAGCTCGGAGACTGGTTGGGAGTTGTAGTGTTTGCGCAGACAGCCAGGGCTGGTGGCCTGCTAAGCCACTCCTGGGCTCTGGGTAGCAGTATGAAGGGGTGTGGGCCAGAGAGTAGACTCAGAGAGCCCAGAAAAAACAAGAGCTAGACTTAAGGTCAGACATGTGTTCAAGAACTGCTACCCCAAGCCCGAGCCTCTTCCAGAGGCCCTGGGCCCATCAGCTTCCCCCAAACGGTGGACAGCTCATCTTCAGGGGCTGAGCTTCATCAAGCTCACTTCAGGTCCCTTGGTTGGTCTTTCTGGGAGAGGTGACCCAGAAGTCTGTGCAGCAGTTCCATGCACACTGGTCTCGTGAATTGACTTTTCAGTCCTCCTTGCTGGCTCTAACCATGCTCTTTCTCAGGAGAGGTCTCTATAGCCGTCCATGGCATGTGTGAGCGTTACTTTTAAAGTACCATAAAGATAATTCCTGAGACCAGCCCCTGTGTGCCAGCCTCTGCAAGCCAATCAGTAGTTCCACCTACCAGCCTCCAAGGATGCGCCTCTAACCCTGTCTTTTTAAGTTACTTATGTATGTGTGTATGAGTATGTTGCCCTCAGGTCTATCTCTGTACCACAGGCATGCAGAAGCCGGAAGAAGACCTTGGTCCCCTGAGGCCTGGAGTTATAGACAGTTGTGAGCTGTCATGTAAGCCCTGGGAATCAAACCTGGGCTCCTCTGGAAGGGCAGCCAGTGCTCTCAAACACTGAGCCATCTCTTCAGCCTGTCTCTCTCTTAATACCAAGTCTCATGTATCCCAGGCTGGCCTCAAACTTAGTATGTAGTGAGGGATGACCTTGAGCTTCTGATCTTCTGCCTCAGCCCTTCTCAGGTGCTGGAATCGCAGGCCTATGCTAGCACATCTGGTATATGCTAGGAATTGAACCCAGGTAATCATGTACGCTAGCAATCACTCTGCATCCCTAGGCCTACCCCCGGCCTTTTTATTAAATAAGGGTTATCATGCACCTCTTATCTTCACTGATGGAATAGAACTGTCATTCTCACCGTTTGTAGTGTTTCCGTGATGTGTCCTGCTGCTGTTCTTCAGGATTTTTTTTTCTTTACGTCATGCTCTGCAGCTCAGAGGTGATGCTGGTGTGTTGTGATTTAATCCCACCAGAGACACGATCAGCCAGGAGGAGGCATCTGGCATCGTCTTTGAGATGAGGTCTCATCCTTTCGAGTTATCTTTGTGGTCGCTGCTTGGTCTTCCTCTCTCTTCCATGTACACATCTTCTCAGCGTCCCTCTGTGTATTCTATTTCACCAAGTCTCTCCTCCACACTATCTAGATATCTAGATTAGAATTAGCCGTGGGTTTTGTGGGCCTTTTTTCTTAGTTGTTTATTTAAATGACTCTATTTTCCACTTTTGAAAGATTTTTTTTTTTTTTTGGTTTTATCTTTATGTGTGGTTGTGTACATTGTAAGTACAGATGGTCATGACAGCCAGAGGTATCAGATCCCCTGGAGCTGGAGTTACAGGCAGGTTTGAGCTGCCTAAGTGCTGGAGATCAAAATTGGGTCCTCTACAAGAACAGTCTGCACTCTTACCGGATGAGCTGCCTCTCCTGGCACTAAGTGACCATACTTCTTATGCCCGAGGTCCGTGATTTGAAAGGTTTGTGTGTATCACTCCTGGTAATATTGTATCCATACTTCACTCAAAGATCTTGCACTTACTGAAACGTGCCAAAGGCATGCTAGTTAAGTCAACTTATTTTATTTCACTGTTTCTTAGCCAATCCACCGCCTGTCCCTTTCCCCTTGGCTTTCCAGGTCATATTCCTTAGCATCCATGAACCTTGAGAACTTGGGAACTCTGGCACATTGGCCTCCTCAGGGAGAAACCTCCTCATTTCCTTGCTGCTGCTACTCACTCTAGGATCCCTCTCCCTGGTCTGCCTTTCCTTGTTCATCAGACTGTGGTTGTTTCTGCTTGGTCCTGATCACCCCAGGACAAGGTCCTACCCTGACAGCTATGAAAGTGTCCCATGTCTGCTATGGTTCAGGCCACTGCAGATCAGCTGGGCAGACCTGGGTTCCAGAGGGCAGCCTGGCTCAGGCTGAAGACTCCTGCCTCTCCACAGCCTGTCCCTGGCCTGTGTCCTGCCAACGCTGCAGTTCCATGATGGTTCCACGATAGGCACTGGCCCTGCCCATCTCCTTCTTCCTGAGTGATAGAGATGTTTATTTCCTCTTGGGCATCTTTGTTTTTATGAAAGACTTCAAACACAAAGAAACAGAGCAAGCGAGCGAGTGTGGGCACCTGCCACTCATCTGTCAAGCTGTCCTCCCACTCTTGCCTCTCTGCCTCCTCCACAAAGCCCATGCACCCACTCTGTGTTCTGACTCTGCTTCTCAGGACTCAGTCCGCTGCCCCCTGGTTCTGCCATGTGGGGGGGAGCTGTGTGTCCCCTCCTGTGCTGTGCCCACAGCCTGGTGTCTTCCCATCGGCTGTTATGTCTGTCCCATGTGTTTGCCTTCCTGCTTTAGGCACCTTCCAATTGCACACTATGCACTAAGCCTGGGGCTTAAGGATATCTGCCATTGCTGACCAAGAGACAGATCTTTGCCCTGGACAGGCAGTACGCATCAACCCAGTATCCTCAGGGGTGAGAAGTGGGCCAGCCACTATGTCATACAAGGACCTCTGGAGTCATTGCTGCTTCTGAGAGCCTCAGACTCGGCAGGGGGTAGAAACAGTCTACTGGGGACAGTATTCCCTAGAATCTCCTGTGGAGAGAAGGCCCCACTCCAAAGGAAATCCAGCCTTGGACTGGTCCAAGGACAGATCTGGGATGCTACATGCGTTGGCTACAGTGGGCTTTACCACAGCCATGGCATCTCTCCCTCTCCATCCTTCTCTATCAGCTACATCTCCTCATAGTCTGGGAACCCCTGGGGTTCCTTCTGAGTGCGCTCCTGAAATGCTGCCCTCAGGGCTCTGAGAGGTTTTGGAGAGTGCTGGATAGCAGAGCAGAGGCCAAGCCGGGGAAGTCATGGGTCTTAGGTCACAAGGCAGCCATGTAGTATCTGTATCTACAGATCATGCCCCTCTTGGCCCACCAAGCCACCCATCCTCTTGTCCCCACAGTGGCTTCTTCTTCCTCTCTAGCTTGTTTTCCAAACAATTTGCTTAATGTTATTCCCAGCCAAGTTGAACATGACTAATGGTGTTTACCCAGCACCACTGGGCAGGCAGGCTGGGGATGGCTGGAGATGGCTGGAGGAAGGAATGCCTGAATGTGTCCACTAGTGTCCCCCTCTTCTCTTGCAGAGACACATGTGGTCTGGCACCCAGCCTGAAGCTGACAGCATGGAGCCCCTCTCGCTGGCTTCCACACCTAGCTGGAATGCCTCAGCTGCTTCCATTGGTAACCATAACTGGTCGCTAGTGGGCCCAGTGTCACCTATGGGAGCCCGGGCAGTATTAGTGCCTGTGCTCTACTTGTTGGTGTGCACCGTGGGACTGGGTGGAAACACACTGGTCATCTATGTGGTGCTGCGGTACGCCAAGATGAAGACAGTTACTAATGTGTACATCCTGAACCTGGCTGTGGCTGATGTGTTGTTTATGCTGGGGCTTCCTTTCCTGGCTACACAGAATGCTGTCTCCTACTGGCCCTTTGGCTCCTTCTTATGCCGCCTGGTCATGACGCTGGACGGCATCAACCAGTTCACCAGTATCTTCTGCTTGACGGTCATGAGTGTTGACCGCTACCTGGCCGTGGTCCACCCTCTCCGCTCAGCCCGGTGGCGTCGCCCACGGGTAGCCAAACTGGCCAGTGCTGCCGTCTGGGTCTTCTCGCTGCTCATGTCTCTGCCGCTGTTGGTCTTTGCGGATGTCCAGGAGGGCTGGGGCACCTGCAACCTGAGCTGGCCGGAGCCTGTGGGACTGTGGGGTGCAGCCTTCATCACTTACACATCTGTGCTGGGCTTCTTTGGGCCGCTGCTGGTGATCTGCTTGTGCTACCTGCTCATCGTGGTAAAAGTGAAGGCTGCAGGTATGCGCGTAGGCTCCTCGAGGCGAAGGCGCTCAGAACGCAAAGTGACTCGAATGGTGGTGGTAGTGGTGCTGGTGTTCGTGGGCTGCTGGCTGCCTTTCTTCATTGTCAACATCGTCAACCTGGCCTTCACGCTGCCCGAGGAGCCCACCTCTGCTGGCCTCTACTTCTTCGTGGTGGTCCTGTCTTATGCCAACAGCTGTGCCAACCCCCTGCTCTATGGCTTTCTCTCTGATAACTTCCGCCAGAGCTTCCGGAAGGTTCTGTGCCTACGTAGAGGATACGGTATGGAGGATGCGGATGCCGTAGAGCCGCGGCCAGACAAGAGTGGGCGGCCACAGGCCACACTGCCCATACGTAGCTGTGAGGCCAACGGGCTGATGCAGACCAGCAGGCTTTGAGTGTCCCAGTAAGACCTGGGGGGTCCTGCCAGGCCTCTGTGGTGTTGCCTTCTGGGATGTGAGAGTTTGCTGAGACACACTCGCCTCCGGCCTACAAGTTAGACTCTTCTTGGTGGCAGTGTGAAAACAGCTGTCTGCAGCTAAGCCATGGGTAGACACAACACAGCCGGTGTCCTGTGAAGACTGATCATCTCCCTTCCCAAAAACATTCTGCCAGACCAGAGTCTGAGAGTTTGGAGACCATGTGACAGGCTTGGCAGGGAGAAAGGGCTAGATTTTGCCCCTGGAAATATTTAGGCACCTTCACCGCTACTGTGGCCTAATACTTGTCAGGCCAAGAAGCAACTTTCCAGGAGGGAGGCAAGAGGTGACTCTCTTGTAGACATTGGTGTGCGACTACCCACTCTGAAGTGCTGGGTTGCTGGCCCTCAGCCACCATTCTATGGTCTGGTCAACGTGGAAGACAAATGAAAGGTATCCATGTGTGCTCAGCCCCGGCCTCTGCGATCCTGCAGCTGCATGTACTTTGAGTCAGCAGTTGTAACAAAGCTGCCCTGGCCCTGGGACAGCAGAGATGAAACCCTGGGGCCCTATTCTGGCTGCTCCCCATCTTTCTCCAGCACAAGGAAAACCTTGGCCTTTACGATGGTTAGGTGGGGCAGACGCATGGTGAAGACCGGGAAGAGGAATGAGCACACCAGGATCTGGTCTCTTCAGAATGGCCACTTAGGGTGGCCCTTGAAAAAGGTTCTACCGAGGCTCCCCTGGGGCTTAGAGACTATCAAAAGACACGGGAGACTTAACACCCCTCCATCTCTTTAAGGCAGGTTGCTGGGGCTCTGTCCTTGGAGCAGAAGCAGGGTAAGCAGGTAGCAGGCCAGAACTGCTCCCAGCGCAAACAGCAGAGCCTAGAACGACCTACCATGTGAGAGAGTGCAAATGCCAGCCAGTACAGAGGGGGCCAAGTCCCCAGGGAATCTGTGATCCCGCCTCAGCAGCTTCTCTCCTCCAGACCCAGAATGTGCTCAAAGCTCCCATGTCCACATTTTGCCATGGTATCCCCAGGGCTGGAGAAAGAAGTTAATCCTACTATTTATTCTTCTGTTCCTGGCTGCCCTCCCTGGCATGCCAGGCTCCCGGGGAGGGTGCAGAGGCCAGGCCGGCGGGACCGGGCAGAGGGAAGGCTGTTTTGGGGGCTGCTGTGTCTCAAGTGTGACCCCTCCCCAGGCAGATGCCAACCCTGTAAGCTCATCCCTCATAATGAGGGCACTTGTGTTCTACAACCTGCCTCTGAATAAATTAGAAAATAAACTGTCAGGTTCTTTTCCAAAGCAAATATTGTCCGTGGAACCAAGTGAAGCCAGCTTAAAGCAGAGAGCTCCACACGGTGCAACGTCACCAGCTCCCTGAGAAGTGACCCCAAGTGAGGCAGGTAAAGGCAATTCCAGCTGATGGGTCTGGTCTCAGTTCTCAGGAGCTAGTGACAAAATCCACCCTATCCACCGTGTCAGCATCCCGGAGAGGAGTGTGTCCAGAGGAAACTGAGGTCGCTTTATCCCCCAGCCTCTACCCACCATCGGGCCTCCTGGGATTGTGTTGCAAAGGACATCCATACAAAAGGGCCCAGGAGAGTTAGCAGAGGGCTAAGATCTCTGCCAGTGGTTTTGACAAAGGGGGTTCCTGACCAGGGAAGAGGGCCCTCAGGGGTACAAATGTGACTGTCAGCCAGGGTCCTCCTGCAGGGAGCTAAGGGACCAACATGTCCCAAGAAGTCAGACCTACGGCTGGAAGAAGGGTGCTTCTTAGATTAGCTTTAGTCCTAGGAGTCTCCCTTGTACCTCGACACACCCTGCTTCCCATCTTGCCAGCCTGAAGCCCCATATGGCAGGCAGCAACATCCAGACTCAGCCCAAAGAGAGCCTGTACCCCACTCCATCCTCACACCCCAACAGGGCTGCAGTATGGACACACTCTTGTGATCTTTTCTTGTTCCCCTGCCCTGGTTAAGTGCATACCATCCTTGCCTGCCAGACCCAAATCACTGGTACACAACACCCCTTCTCAACCCCCCCCCCTGGTGGCTCTGCCATACTGACCCCATGGGCCAGCACAGTCAGCCTTCTGCTCCCCGCAGCGAGGCTGAAAGAGCATTCTGACGGAACCACACATGTGAGGTCTCAGAAGTCAAGAAGTACAGGCAAGCTCACCCTCATGCCAGAACAGGCAGGGGTGTCAGGGACAGGTTGCAGCAGGTGCAGCCCCAACTCTGCCTCAGGGGTCTCATCATGGACCACCCACAAGTGAGGATGAGCTTCGATGACACTGGAGGAGGCAAGAGCCAGGGTGAGCATAGGGTACAGATGCTAGGCTACCAGGAACATGGCAGGATGTGACATGGACAAGCTGGGTGAGGGAGACGGAGCTTCCAAGAGGGTTCCTGGTAAGGGCTGAGGTAGTAACACCAGATTGGTTCCTGACTAGGGTGCAAAGTAGAGAAAGACCCAGGATTGAGAAATATGTAGAACATTCTGGAAGGTTCTATGCAGCTCAAACTTGGCTGGTATGGATGGGCAGAGGAGACAAGACCCCAGAGGCACCTGTGTTAAAGGTCTGAAGGGTGTCTAGGAGAGCCACAGGCCCTGGACACTATGAGGGCTGAGATGACCTCCACTGGAGCCATGGAGAGTTGTAGGGGTGGCACAAAGCAAACATCCTGGGGCCACTGTGGCGATCTGCTGATCTACTTTATGGCTCTGTCTGCATCCGTGGGTTTTATTGGACATTGGGTTCTAGTGACAGAGACCTTGCCCAGGAAATCCAGCCTGTGGGGCAGGGCCAAGGACGGAGAGGGGGACAGGAGATGTCTGTTTGCCCGGTTGGGTGGGGTGCAGGCTGGAAATGGTGCCAACAATGAAACAGTGCCCTGAATAGAGCCATGTCACAAGGGCTCCTCTACCCACACTCTCTCAGCAGGAGTAATGTCAGGACTCCCAGGGCTGATTCTGGAAGTGAGGAGGGTTGTTCCTATCAGCCACCACTTTCAAGTGTCCTAGGGAAGAAACACAGGTCAGTGAGTAAAGATGTCAGGCTGCCACTGGCCTAGGTGCCTGGGGACACCATTGCCTCCTACTAAGTAGGAGGCACTGAAAGTTCTCAAGAGAGCAGGGCTGGCGATGGCCAGTCTCTTCTGTCCCCCCTCACTTCAGGGCCTGTCTTCCTGGGATCCTGTCCTCTGTGATGGGAAACAGGGGTTCCACGGGAGTGACAACAGCAAGGTTTCATGGTTCTGGAAAAACCAGGAGCTTGTGTATGCTGAGACGGAAGACGGAGACAGAATCATCAGATCCAGAAGAGAATGCAAGAGAGAGGTCCCATGCAGGAACAGCCAGGGACGGTGGCCTCCGTCCTCTCTCCTTCCTGATCCCCCCCTGGGATCTCCACAGTCAGGTGAGAAGGATGAGACTGGGCAGGTGAGCTGGAGATAATGTGACCTTTCACTCTGATCAGTGGAGGGGATACCTGTCCATCTGGCCCCTGATTCTCCTCCCTCCCACGAAGCCTGAACCTTCTGAGATGGAGCCAATGGTCAAGCCTATTACCTCAGAAGCCTGAGCCCTCGTTCCTAATTCATCCCCACGTAGTTATACCAGGTCTCCTAGCACAAGTCAGGGGTGCTCCTCCTGCCTGCCCAGCTGTGCTCCCTCTCACGGCCCCCAATAATGCCGCGTGCTTCCTGTCAGTGGATCACACTTCACCAAGAACCTTGTGTTCATACAATCAATGTCCCATAGCCAGCTTATCACACTAGCATAATGTCCCCAAGGTTCATCCGTGACAGGTGTCAGCACATCCTAAACAGTGCCCTACTGCATCTGAGGTATGCTTCATGCTTGGCAGGCAGGCATGTGGACAGTGTCATCACTTGGGCTTGGCAGTGTATAAGCCAGATATGCTTGCACAGGCCTATAAACCCTAGCAATCGGGTGATGGTCGGAGGAGGACCAGGAGCCAGGAGCTCAAGGCCAGCCTCAAGCATATGATGTGGTCAAGGCTAGCCTCAACTGTTTGGTGTGTTCAAGGCCAGTCTCAGTTACATGAGACCTTGTCTGTCTGTCTGTCTGTATATATATATACACACATATGTGTATATATACATATATATGTATGTATGTGTGTGTATATATACATATATATATGTATATGTCAGAAAGCTACCTCCAAAATCATCTAATCTATTCATTCTTCCTCATCAATGCTATTTTACACAGTAGAAAATGGATTTTTTGGGGGCTGGAGAGATGGCTCAGCAGTTGAGAGCACTGACTGCTCTTCCAGAGGTCCCGGCAGCCACATGGTGGCTCACAACCATCCATTATGAAATCTGATGCCCTCTTCTGGGATGTCTGGGGACAGCTACCGTGTACTTACATATGGTCGATAAATAAATCTTTCCAGCACATGGGAGGGTGAGGCAGGAGGATCAAAAATTTTAATTTATTTTTATTATTTGCCTGTCTGTCTATCCCTGTGTCTGTCCCTCCCTCCTTCTCCGCCTCTATGCATGTGCATGTGCATGTGTGTGTGCTTGTGTGCATGCACTGGCACATGCCACATGTGTGCAGATGCCAGTGGATACAAGAGAGCTGGAGTTGCAGGTGGCTGCAGGCCCCTGACATGGGCTTTGGAAACAGAGCTCAGGTCCTGGGCAAGAACAGCAAACTCACTTAAGCACTACTAAGTCACCTCCCCAGCCTCGAGAATCACAATTTTGAAACCAATCTCAGATACAGAAAGAGATACTGTCTCAAAAAGGAAAGATGAAATAGAGGGGGGAGGAGGAGGGGAAGGAAGTGGTGAACCGTCCCACTAGCCCCTCTGTATTTTCTTAGTTTTATCACATGGAGTGGAGCCAACATGTTCCTGATTAACTCTGGATCGGCACAGCTGGCGGTCCTGGCTGCTGCCATAAATTCCCTCTAACTGTAATCTCTAATTGCTCAGGGCACTGGCCAGGGTGCCATTGATTTTCCATTTTGGGCTCTTTCACAGGGTGTGCTTATCACTCCGCCAGAGGGTCGGCTGTATCGCACTGGCTTTTATCACTGTGCAGAAAATCGAATCCTGACTCTCACACCCCCTTCCAGCTCTGAGCATCCTTTCAAAATAAATGAGCTGGGAGGGAGAGGAAGACGCTGTGTAAGGGTGCGGGGTGAGGTGCAGGCACACCTCCAAGAGTATGAGCCAACCCTTAGTCCTATTACCCTGAGAACCTGGCTCCCACACACACTAGAGTTTATCAGTCATCTTTTGTTGCCTTCTGAGAGTCGAGGCTTTCCTCTTCTCCTGTTCACCCTGCCCACAACTAGGGCAGGATTTATATCAGCCCATGATGACATCGCCTGTGAGCCCAGGTCTGTCCCTCCAAATGAGCCACCTAGAAGCAGGCCTGGCTATGGCTTAATTTTCTCTCCAGCTTGGGCTCCATGGGTGGAAGAGTCTTTCCCGCATTCATTTGCAAATGGGAGCGCCTGCTGGGAGGATCTGAGGTGTCAGTTCAGGACTGAGTGAGGGCACTGTTGTCTGGGAGTCCCTTGCAAAGGCTGCAGAGTCAGAAGCCTAGGAGAACATGCATCCTCTAGCTCTTGTCAACACCCCATAGACCCTAGCTGCTCTCCCAACATGCACCTTCATCTCAATAGCGAGAGGCCAGATGTCTGCACCAAGGCCAGGTGCCACCCCCTCCACCCTTCTGAGTCACCGGGAAGACTCTGGCCCAGGCTTCCTAGCAGCCTTCAAGTATCAGCTGTGTTCACACTGTAAGGCTGTCAAAAGGTAATGGGGCTCCCTGGGTCTGCAGAGCAGGTGGAGGCCCCAAGAGGGGCCCTTTGCACCCCACTGCACATGTGAACTGGACTGAATATAGGCTTTGTATGGATGAACCTCATACTTCAGAATAAGGTAGGGAGAGCACTGTGCCCAGCACTGGACTCCAGCAGGTTCCTGTGAGTGCTGACCATTCACCCTGGTGCTTCAGTGGTCGGATAGCAGGCCTAAGGATGCACAGTCAGGTCCCTGCCTCAGGCTTCTCTGCTACCTAGGGAAGACCTCAACATCTGGGGAGAGGAGAGGACATCAGGACTGGGGAGGACTCGGCCTTGGGCATCCTCCTTCCTGTGTGGGTACCTTTATCTCTACAGGGAAGCCTTTCTGTACTGCATTCCCCACTAGCACTTGAAGGCAGTTCCTGACATACCTCCTCGTTGCCCAGCACCCTGGGTGTGTCCACCTAGTCTAGCTTAAGTATACACAAACCAAGGGTCAAAGTATAACTCGGGCTTCATTGGCCTCATCATCCTGAGTGGGGCTGGGTTCCTGAGATGAGGACAGTCCTGGGCACCTACCCCATCCACTGGGATCTCTCTGGACCTTTATGCTTAAGTGTTTGCAGGCCTGTCTTGGTTACCTTCTAAGTCAGGGTAATCTCTCTTTTCAGGAGCTGAACAGGATACCCTATGTCCACTTAGAGTAAGGAAATGGGAGGCTGGGACGGCCCTGGGCCTGTCTAAGGGAGACAGTCAAGAGAGACTGGTACGGTGTAGATGGGATGGAGTTATGTCCACTGGTGCCTTGCCCCCTCCCTTCCTCTGATCCTTTAGCTGACCAGCCCCAAGTTCTGTATGGTCCAGAGACTAATCTATAATAGCCACACATGCCATTTTGAATTTGTTAGTTTATTGAGTACATAGCAAGCCAGGTAAAAGAATAACTAGCCAGGCAGTTGTGGTGCACGCCTTTAATCCCAACACTCGGGAAGCAGAGGCAGGCAAATCTCTGAGTTGGAGGCCAGCCTGGTCTACAGAGTGAGTTCCAGAATAGCCAGGGCTACACAGATAAATTAAATGCCTCAGATAAATTAAAAAGAAAACCTAAGAATAACTAGAAAAAGACAAATATAGATGGTAGCAAAACATAATCAACTCACGTGCTGAAAATATTCGGCAGAAATTGAGTTGTTTGAGAGAGCCAGCTAGAGTTTCAATAAAGAATATCCTACGCAGAGCAGCGTCTGTCCCCTCAGACGGGGCTTTCAAATAAGAGAGAAAAGCAAAACAGAGAGAGCATTATCAAGCCACAGACATGCAAACATGTAGCCAAAACCAAGTGGGGAAGTTGAGGCCATCAACTGAAGTTCCTGAAGTGAGCTTTGTCTCCGTGGATGATCTTCCCCTGGCTCAACTTCTGCCTTCCAGTTCTCACCACTGTGTCTTAGGGCAAACACCAGCAAGAGCTGTTCTAGATGGTTACCTTCTCAAGGCCCGTGTTTTCACTCTGGGACTGCTTGGTTCTGTGTTCTTCCCTGTCGCAGCTCATCCCCAGACAAGGGGACTTGGAGGATACTTTGAGACACAAACACAAGTCTGAAATGAGAGGCAGGGTCACCCGGCTTCCACAGCCAGCTTCTAGGTGAGCTCACACCTCAGGTGATAATTTACTAATATAGTGTCTATTGTGTCTTGCCTGTTGCCTGTCTTGGGACCTGGGACCTGGGACCTGTCCGTCATTTTAGGTGGGTAGGTGGAGATATCTCCTAGCATGACTTTCAAGCTTGGCTCATTGTAGTAATCCTGAGGGATCATGGTGACACTTGCCCATTGGTCACTGGGGATGTAGGAAGGAATAGGGTCAGGGTCATAGGCCAAAGGCCTCCTAGGCAAAGCCTGAGGGACTTTAGGCACCTGGAGCCCCATGACGGTCCAGCACCAATCACCCTGGCACAACACAGGGAGAGGAGAGCCCTTGGACCACCCGTTGACACCTTCTGCTGTGCTTCTGTGTCCCTGACTGCAGCTGTGCAGGCGTCCTAGATCCTAGCCAACTTGGCCAGCCTTGGTGGGGGGGGTGCACATGAAACTCTTAGAGTTGTCCTAGGAGAAGGCCAGGTGTGAGAGAAGAGCCAGGAAGAGGAGAAAAAGCTCACAGGGGCCAGCTGGGGTTGGCTAAGGACAAGTATAGGAGATGGACAGCCTCAGTCACTCTAGTCTGAGGGGAGACGGAGGTTGAGACGTCTTGCCCCTCACACACACACATTTTACATAGAGGAAGAGGGGTACAGTCAGACAAGGTGACTTTCACATGTCTAAGAACAAAATGCCTCCCTAGAATCTAATCTTAACTTCTGGGACCTATGTCCGAACCTTCCTCCATGCCCACCCCTTTCCAGGTGGGAGACCTCATGAGCTCCCTGCAGCCCCTCAGTGCTCAGCTCTGGGTCCACCCCAAGATTGATGTGAGGTTTCTATTGCCCCATACCAAATCCCCTCACTACCCTTGCCACCTCCTGTCTCCTCAACAGGAGGAGGCTGACTCTTCCACAGTCAGCCTCAGGGTCCTCTCTAAGAGTCCTTTGAGCTGCCTCTCACCTACCCAGCCCAGTACATGCCTTGAACAGGAATGTGGGCTGCACAGAGGTGCTGGCACAGCCCATCATAGGCAGAGCCACGTTCCTCCCCTAGGTGGCATCTGGCATCTCCACATTCCTGTCACATGAGCTTTTCATAGAGAGATGAAAGAAAAAAAAAGTGTCTTTTTGTGCCCCGGATAGAGCAACAATCACAGACCAAATAAACAATTCTATTCAAGTTAGACCAAAGGGTTTAACTGGAGTTACTCACTGAAGCATGGGCAACTCATGGACCAGCTACATCACTTGAGAAAATGTCTCTCTTAGCAGTTGACAAGTGCCTATATATCCGTAGGAAGAGGCGGGGCCTATGAGTAACACTACTAACTATTAACTACCCATAAAATCTAAGAGGAAGGGTGGAGCTTTGTTAAGTCCTGACCCCCCAGTACCTATCTGAAATTCTGAAGGAGGTGCAGGACCTTATTGCTCCCATCTTCCAGCAGCAGTTAACTCCCTGTAATCCTGAGGGAGGGGTACAGCTGTGTGAGCCCCTCTCCCTTCTCCGGGGGGACAATCAATGGGTCAGTTTTGCACAGGCCTTCTGCAGCTCCTGAGCACTCAAGTGGGTTATAGCAATGCCATTCCCAATCCACAACAGAACTCTGAGAGGCAATTCAGCCACCAGCCACATGCCCAGTGCCACAGCTCTTTGTACTACGTACATTCATCTGCCACTGTTCCCATAAGAATAGGCCTGACTCATACACTTCTGAGAGCTGGCATTCACACACTGACTCTAGAGTGCCAGGTATGGAATGGGGGCCGTTGTGAGCCACAATGCAGGTGGTCGCTGCAGGAGCTGGGGAATGCTCCTGTACAGTGCAGTTGGTGAGGTGTGCACTTTTGGAGCTCTGAGGCTCTGGTGTCCCTGTACTGGGTCCCACCCAACAGATAGTTCAGGCAGAATCAACTCACTGCCAGGCAGAGGGGAGCCTGACCAACTTGCTCAGGGTGGCATGAAGACACCCCACTCCCCAGATCACCTACTACTTCCTGTTACTCTCTCAGAGCAATGCTGCCTTCTGGTTAGCTCTGGATACGGCTCTTTCCCCCATTACCTCTCACGCTGCCTGGTGCCTGTGGCTTCCTCAGTCTATCCAAGACCAATGGGTTGAGGCTGGCTCCACAGAGCTGGGCAGAATGCTGTAAGAGGTGCTCCACCCACCACCCAGCCTGCCGTAGGCCACCAGCATCAGGCGCTTGACAGCCTGACTAGGGCACCCTGCGGAGGACAGTACCTCAGACCGCCCACCATCCCCTCTGCTACAGGAAATTGAGCTTGCTGCTTGTCTTGGATAGTGACTCCCATAAGACAGGGCTTGGTGAGGAAGCTGTTGTAGAGGATCCAGGCTGGGGCCACCATGCTGCACCCAGCAAACCGGGCCACTGACTGACTGGTCACGGTGTCTAGCTGTGGGCAGAAGGAGCTCTGCAGAGAAGCATTCAGTCTTTCTGTGTGATATCCTCTTTCCCCCCTAATGATACCCCAATCATCTAGGCAGAGGCTTGAACCCCTGAGCTACCCTAGTAGGAGTGACTTATGGGGGGTCTTCTAACAATCCCTGGTGATCCAAGGTCAAACTCACATAGAACCCTCTTATTCCTGCTCAGTCCCTGAACACAGCACACACTGCCTCAAGGGCTGGGTGTCCCTTAGCCAAGCTGCTTGTTGTGGGAGGCACATAGCTAGTGTGCAGGGGTAGCCTAGCCTCACCTTGTAGCTTGGGATAGCTGGAGATTAGCCACATTCTCAGGTCCCCTTGAGATCATCTAATCGGCTGGCCGGGAAAGAGGGCAGGAAGTGAGGAAGAAACCCAAAATGTGCATCTTTGAGGACTCGAGTGCTAGCTGCCGGTGAGCACAGGCTGGTGGAAGCTAAGAGCAGCCATGACTGCTGGCTACTGATGACAGTTCACACCAGCTCAGCACTCAGTGGACACAAAGGCCCCTCTGGGGGGCAGTTGCTGTCACCCATTGTCGGCTGTGGGGACTCAGTCAGGGGAGGTGTGAAAACAGACTAGTGTCTGAATCACCTTCCGTCAGGCCCTGTAGCCCCCCTTCCTGGCTGATGAAGACAGTAGAGAATTCTCAGTGAAAGAAGTAAGTAGGTAGTGTCAGGGCTGGGCCCTCTCTGCGGTCTCCTAGGAAAGATGGGGCCCTAGGTCTGAACATTGGTCTCTGAGATAAATGGACTTTCACAGTAACTCAGCAGGACCAGGTGCAACCCCTGTAGCAGAAAAGATAGTGACATCAGTGAGGGAGACTACTGGCCCCAGCCAGCTCTAGCCCCCAGAGTCCCTCTCTCTGTGACACCCTCAGTGGTCCCTAAGAAGATACGCCCTCTGATGGGGTAACCTGGGACTCTCCCGGTGAGTAAGGTGTGTAGGAGAAGGCCCTTTCCGGGAGTGAAGGCTAGGGAGCGGTCTGGGGTTTTCAAGTCTATATCTATTGAGGGCTGGGGGCAGGGTTGTCTCTCTGGCCAGGGGACTGGCCAGGCAGATTTATGTGTCTATGGATGCTGAGCAGAGGGGTCAGCATTCAGGGTGACTCACTGGACAGGACATCGAGTCTCAGGCCAGAAATAGCTCTGGCTGAGAGCAGCTACCAGCATCACCGTGACGACAGGGTGTCATGGCCCCCAGCGGTAGATGTCCTGCTGTGCCATGGAAAAACTAGGCACACCCTTTGCTGTCCCTTGCCCCAGAAGCCTGTAAAGGCGTGCTCCAGAGGGGGCAGCTGGGGTGTCCAGGCATCGGGGACTCAGCAACCTAACACTCTATGAGTAACACCATCCCCCCCCCCCCCCCCCC
>JADRCD010143767.1:0-14241 GCA_019843815.1 Montemys delectorum | reverse complement strand
AGAGAGAGAGAGAGAGAGAGAGAGAGAGAGAGAGAGAGAGAGAGATTTAGTATGAAATAAAAAGTAGGAAAATCCCACAATTCCTTACTTCCAGTTCCCAGAATCTGACTTAAGAGAACTAAGAGAGTGAATCAACTATACATACTGCAGTACATGTATGGCCAACCTTGAACCTTCAGGCAGAGGAGCCAGCCTTCTTTACAGAATCAGTCTGAATCCAGAGACTGATCAGTCATAGAAATCCACCTCTATCTACAGCCCACTTTCCTATGGCCCATAACGGCCATCAGCTGTGCCTGGGTTCCTGCAGATCCAGCCCCATGGAATCAATAAAACAAGAATAGCACAGAGCCCTGTGCTTCTCAGAAGTAAAAAGTCTGTCCAGACACCGAGCAGAACCACCTTCAGGTGGATAATCACACAGAGATGTGTGACCTAGTCTCAGAATCCTGAAGGAGGGGGTTCCAGGCTCATGGTGGACAAAGGAGTGGGTTCCAGGCTCATGGTGGACAATGGGCACTTTTGTTTCTCTCGTCTGTGTCCTAAAAATCCATATTAACTTAGAATAATATGTAAAGTTGAAATACGTCTATGATATCAATATGACAGGAATGACAGCCTCAAGCAAAGGAAACAAAGAAATTGCACCAAATTATGCACAATACATAGCAGTTTATAAAGCAAAGAAAAGAAAAGCTTCAATTTATATGAAGCTTCAACAAGATTATCTTGACACAGATGTTACCCAAGGTTACTCCTGGAAGAATTGGACACTCATCAGTGGTTCCAGAAGAACATAACACCGCTTCTCTCCCTAGTGTATTTCATGAGAATATGGTTTTAGAAAACATTGATGTACATTTATAGAACATAATTCCTTTACACAGCATAAATTGAAATATAAAATGTCTTTGCTTACTAGGCATTAGTCCTGATTCCATTGCGATGGACAAAGCCTGGGTAACACTAGTGCATAGCAATTATAACCCTCAATCCTACATGATGAGACAGAAGACTGAACATGGGGTAGTGTGTTAGACATGCAGACTCACTCAAGCAGCCCCACATACTCCCAGGGCTTCCACACAACAGCAGGCTTAATAGAATAAGACAAGGTGATTTCTTCCTGACATTCCCTGCATCAAGGATTTCTATGATGTGGTCATGACATGCTCTTCACTGGCTCAACCCCACCTAGTACATAGCACTTGGAGTATGGTATCTACCAAGATGACCACTACCCAGGACTAATAGCAGGGTCTACTCATCTCTTCTTTAAGATGGTAGTGCTGCAGAGATGGGTCAGTGGGTAAAACGCTTGCTGAATAAGCATGATAATCTGAATTTAGATCTCTGGCACCCATGGAAAACAGCATCACAAAGCTGTGACCTCAGCACTGTGTGGGAACAGAGAGACACAGATCCTGGGGCCTTCCCCGCCAGTCCATCTAGCCCAAAGGGCAAGCTCCATCTTCAGTGAAAGACAGTACCTCCAAAAAGTAAAATAAAGAACAGTAAAGAAAGATTCCCAGCATTAGCCTCTGGCATGCACATGCTAATTCACAAGTGCATGCACACACATGCACATACACATACACACACACACACACACACACACACACACACACGCACACACACAGAGTAATAGTAATAGTAATAGTAATAATAATAATAGAAATTGAAATTGTAGATTCTCTAAGAACATCTCTTTAGGAGAAAGTTAATAAGTTAATGAATATAGAATTTTATATATATAATTAATATATATATAATTAGTATATATACTAGTTTGGCTGAGATGGCTCTGGTTTTAGCAAGGACAGATCCACATAACAGGATACCCCTTAGTCCTGGAAAAGAACAGGACAGATTTTGGCTCTATGACTTTGTGCCAGAGAAGCCTGAATCAGAAGGAATAAAGTTTGAGTAGCTCCAGCTTTATCAGCCTATCTTCTGTGAAGTACTACATGTCTGACTGTGACTGGCCCACTTGTCTGGAACATTCCTGCCAGTACATACCACAGGAGAAGAACAGTTGCCCAGAAGAACCCGGTCCAGAATGCAAAGTAGCAATAGGTAATGAATTGGCTATGATGTAAGCCTACTTTTATGTGTCATGTATATGTATCTCTATGTGTGTTCATGTCTGTGTCTCCATAGGTACATGTACTTGTGTATATATGTATATATACATCTTATAAAATAGGGTAGGATGGTGTCAATGATAATAGAAACAACATCTCAGGTCTGCAGTCTGGCTGCTACAGTCTCAAATGAACAAAGTTTAAAGACAAAACTATCAAATGTGTTTTAACTGTTCTCTCAATGTACTCTATTACATAGGTGGGACCAGGGCAATTTCCTCTTATGTCAACCACATACATACCTTTTTCATTGTAGGATCATGTTGAAACAAGCAGTTTTCATCTTCTCCTGCAATTTTCTTGCACATTGTTCGGGCAATGTTTACTTCAAGATAATACTCCAGACTGTCTGTGATCTGTCAACGAGTCATGTTAAGTTAAATCTCATAGAAGAAAACAGCATCAAGTATCCCCCTCTGATGAGCCAATATGCCATTCACTACTCAAGGCTAGACTATGTCCCTGCTCCTCCTCGGTGCTACATCTCCTGGCGGAAGTTTTGAGATTATTTGAGAGAGTTCTTGACATCTGTTTATCTTCTCTCTCACAATTGTTTTATTCTTTTATTTATTGATATCGTCTTTATTATTGTGTGTATACATGTATGTGTTATATGTATATACTTATGTGGGCTGGTGCAGTGGCTATGCACCGAAAGGCCACAGGTCAACCAGCATTGATGTCTTTTTGGATCACTCTCACAGAACCCTGAGCTCATTGATTTTGCTGAGCTGTGTGGCAAAAGAAACTCAGGGATCTGCTTATGCCTGCCCACTGCCCTGAGTGTTGGTTTGCAGACGTGCACTGCAATGCCTAACATTTGAGTAGATGCCGTAGTTCAAAGCCAGGCCTTCAAGTGTTTGCAGCCATCACTGTACCGAGTCATCTCCCTAACTCCTGAATTTTAAATTTGATATAATAATAACAAGTGTTCCCAGAACAAAACAAGGAAATTATAAACAAAGAGCATTTATTTATTGGAATTTGAGATTAGGTCACCTGTAAAGAACAGATATTTAAGTTTTGAGGTTTTTGGAGGCTCCACATTCACAGATCAGGGACCTTAGCAGGATTCTTCTTTCTGTAACCTACCATAGCGGAGTGCAGAAGGACAAGAGGGAACATAAAAAAAAAAAAAAAATAGCAGGAGTTCAAGTGTGCAGCCTCAAAACCTTTAAGAACAAATCAGTATCCAAGGAAATTGCCAGCTAGCTTAGCAAAATCAACGAGCTTCAAGTTTCGGGAAAGTGATCAGTGAAAACAGCAATGTTGATCTGTAGCACCCAGTAAGCACTCACACAGTCACCCATGTGCACGTACACACTACTCATATGAATGAATATATATATATACACATATATATACATATATATGTATATAATATACATATATATTATACATATATACACACAACAATAATGATAATAACAACAACAACAATGTCAGAGAGAGAAGTAAGTCAGACGACAAAGGTAAAACTTCTGTTTGTAGCATAAAATCCTCCCCTTACGGCTACATCTTCATACATTTGCATAAGGGATTAAATTTCCAAAGCATGTGTTTAGGAGGACACATTCAAATGACAGCACATGTCTTTCTCAGAGGCAACCATGAGAGAGTCCAGGATTGACAGACCAAGGGAGAGAATAGAGAGTTCTACAATTTTTAGGAGCACAAAGGGCTCTGTGCTCACAGAAAAGCACTTAGAAACCCAGGAATATTAATCATGCAGCAATGTCTCCTCATTGAAGGGAATAAAAACCAAATTCGTGCATTCCATCCAGAAAGCTGAGAGTAGCTTTGTGCTGTCCTTTGTGCTGTCTGTGGAGGAAGACCTCACTCACATTTTACTTCAGAGGAAGACCTCACCCAAATTCCCCAGAATGGTTATTCCAGACTCTCTCCCCTCCCTCAGGGGAGTTGTCTCAAGTACTTTATGGCCTGCTGATCTCTATGCTATCATTCAAAGACCACACTAGATTCTTAGCCTTTTAACAATAAAACCCACCTTCACAAGTACTTTGTAAAAAAATTAAAAGTTTATCTGCAGTCACATCTTAAGCTTTATTGTGCACCCAGCATTGGACTGATTGTTGCCCGGAAACCTTTTCCTAAATTGCACTGTGCTTTAAATATACTGATAACGAACTTCCTGACATTAGGTTCCCCAAAGTCTATTCCAGGTTGATGAAGTAAATGTGCACCTAAGTTCCATTCTTATCTCTTTGAGGACGTGCATCTCTGTCTGGATACCTGCAGGAACCCTCTCAAACAATGACTTCAACCACAACTGAAAGTTTTAACCTCTGCTATACCCACCTTTCAGAAGTCTAGAGGCATTTTTATGATGAGAGTTCCACTAATTGTCTCTTACTTTTAAAAACATAGACATATCTAGTACTCAGTTGATCAATAAATTCACGATAGGTGGAGGAAGGTGTCTCAAGCAAGACACAAGATCCAAAAGAAAGAAAAGCTCAGTGCTGTATGTTTTCAAGTCTACAGTCTGTATAAGCAAAATTAAACTGTAAACAGTGAATGGACAAGTACAGCATGTGTGTGTGTGTGTGTGTGTGTGTGTGTGTGTGTGTGTGTGTGCATGTGACTTTTTTTTTCATGGAATTAGGAAATACAAAAGGATAAAAGGATATATTTTCATATTCATCAAACAGACAAACATCTAAAAGACAAGAGAGTTCCAAGTATTGATATGATGAATGGCAAGAGACACATACTGGCAGCATTGGCAGGAACCTAAATCTATTTAGTCCACAGCCTAACTGAGGCCCTGGGTTCAATGTCCAGCATGAGAAATAAAACTTAAAGAAGAATAAATTGAGCAGGGTTCAGGGCCAGCTTGCCATTATCCTACAAATACACTAACCAAAGAATCCCAGCTCAGAGTAATGACTACAATGAATCCAACGACTTGTTCATTGTTCTGTATTTTCTACTAACAGACCTACTGATCTGCTAGAATGTAAGCCAAAATAATTATGATAATTCAGTTTCCATATGTGTGTCTGTGTATGTATTTTCACACAACTACAGAATGTATGCGTGTGTGTGTGAACTCCTGTGACATTTTGAGTGCCAAAATAAACAAAATACAGAAATACGGTATGATTTCATGAATACAAAATACACTTAATTGGACCAGTGAGATGGTCCCATGGGTAAAACCACCTACCACCAAGCTTGAAAACCTGAGTTTGATTCCCAGAATCTACATGGTGGAAGAGGACTGACTCAGACATTGTTCTTCTTCCTCCCTCCCCACACCCCTCCACAACTCTCATATCTCTCTTTCTATCTCACATACAGAGAAGAGAAGAGAGAGATAGGGGAGGGAGGGGAGAGGGAGAGGAGAGAACTTTGAATCTTCCCATAATCTATGTACATGGAAAGAAAATATCTGGAAGGAGAAAGCAAACTATCTTAGTAGTACTCTCAGAAGTAACCAGATAGGTTGGAAATGCAAGAAACAGTTTCCTTTCATTTTTGTTGTGTGTGTATGAATCCATGTATACGTGCATAAGTGTGGATATGATACCATGTATTGTTAGCTGAAGAAAATATCTAAATTTGAAATTCCAAAGCATGTTTTCTATTGAATGTATATTGCTTTCACACCACCATAATTAAGAAATCATAGGTTAAATTATGATAATTTAGAAAACACCTGTGTTTCTAAGTTAAAATAATTGCAAACAGTGTCAGTTCACCCAGCCACCAACCAATTGTGAGCCTAATGTATATACCCAATTGTTCAGCAAACAATAGACAAGGGGCTTCTTGCATGCTGAAGCAGCCCCTCACTGCTTTTCCAGACTCCTCTAACTTTGGACCTTTCAGGTACCTCGTTTTTCCCTTTTGCTAGACTCTTCTCTACTATGGAACATGAATCAGAAGTTGCTCACCCTAATCCAGTCACTTGGAGTCATACCCTGATAACAATCACAAGGATTTGGGTTTATGTCTTAACTCTCTTACTTACTAGTTATACAGCATTGTACACTTTCCATGTCTCAGTTTCCTCTCTGTAGCACAGAATAGCTCCTGCCTAGGAACTGTGTAACTTGAATGACTAAGCCATGAATAAAAAGGCCAATCAACATAAAGTAAGTGTTCTAGTTGAGCCACAGTAGTTCCAGGCTGCTGTACAAGTCCAGTGCTCATGTGCACTGCAACTCAACACTGCACAAAACCTATAGATGCCCTTTCTGAGCTGTGATCAACACTTTAAATTTTTTGTTTATCTTTATTTTCTGTGTATGAGTGTTTCGCCTATATGCACATATGTATTCCATGTACGTGCCTGCGGACCTCAAAAGCCAGAAAGAAGTGTCAGATCCTCTAGAACTAGAGTTACAAAGAGTTGGGAACCAACTTTTGGATGACAGTAATCAAACCTGGGTTATCTGCAAGAGTGGAAAGTATTCTTAAGCACTGGACTATCTCTCCAGCCCCTGACCTACAGTTTTGGTGTTACTATAACTAATTTTAATTGACATTTTATGTTTCTTCTACATCTCAAACTAACAAATAGCAAAGTTAGTTAATCCTAACTTCTAAAATGAAATAGTATGTTGTAGATAAAGGCATCCTATGGCCTTGTTTCCACTCCTGTGTAATAACTATCCCTTGACACTAGTCTCTGCCCCTAACAGAAGACTGGAGGATAAAGGAGCAAGGAGCAGACAGCATACTCACCTGCTCCTGAGATTTTAGGATATCCACCACCCTGAAGTTGTAGGGGTCATCGCTGGCCTTGTTATACTCTTTCATGGCATACCAGAGTGCATGCTGCACATAGACATAGGATTTGGGGATGTCTTCGAATGGCCTCACAATCTTTGACGAGCCCCAGACTTCGACTCTTCTAGGTACAAACTGCACTGTGATCACCAGGAGCAGCAGGGTCTGTAAGAATCTGGCCATGATGCTTCATTCAAGGAATGTACCGAGTTCCTGTTTTCTTTGCAAAGCTGGTGTAGATGTAGCCAGGAAGGCCCCTGTTTCCTCTGTAGACCAATAGATCCTTTCTCAACTCCTGATACTGCTGTGGGTTACAAGGAAGGAATGTCTGTTGACATCATAACAATACTACACTATAGTGAGAAATGGATATTTGATTTTCATCCCCATTTCTGCAATTAAAACTCTATGTATTCCTGAGTGATAACAGGAGAAAGGAGCATCCACACATTCCATGTCAAGCCCTTTTCAGGCACGTGTAAGTTAGCTCTAAGTGAGCCCTGTAGCAACACAAAGATGGAGCTCATTGTCAGAAGAAGCAAATGAGTTGGACTTTGCAGTTCGCCTTTGACCTCAAGGGGATGAAGACTGAGTTGATCAGCATTATTAATGATTTTATCAACTGTGCCTATCTCAAAGCATTAGGAGAGCTTCTGGATTGGTGACGATGTGGGGCAGGGATGTAGATGAATAAAACCCCAAGCAAAGTCCTTTCTGGCTGTGTATATCACTTCATCGAGCTGCTCATCTGTTCCTTGGCAATTGTCCATGCCAAGGCACAGGGGCAAATTTGATTGCAATTAGAATAAGGTGCGCAATCTTTACCCAGTAGATAGGTCATGATTCCCTCATCTTTGAGTGCATCAGTAAGTACCCTTTATTGCTGGAGCAGGTTAGTTTTTTTTCAGGAGTGACTTTGTGCCGTTTTGTCACTTGCTCTTCCACCATGCTATGATACAGTCCTTATACACTCACCAGACATGGTCCTTCAAATGTGTACTTCAAACCACAAACCTTAGATCCACCTTAACCTCTATTGTTTTCAGTTTATGATATTCAGTCATGACAAAAAGTGGAATAAGACACCAAAACTGCCAGAGGTTATGGGAACTTTCCCTTCATAGCCAAGTTCAAAGAAAGTGTGAGCTATCCCAGGAACCTTCCACTTGTGATTGACATCTAAAGTGGGGGGGGGGTCATTTTTTTCTTTCCTTTTTTTAATTGGACATTTTCTTTATTTAAATTTCAAATGTTTCCCCCTTCCCAGGTCTCCCCTTTGGGAACCTCTATCCCATCCCCCCTCCCACTGTGTTTATGAGGGTGCTTACCCACCCACCCATTCCCCAATCCTGTCTTCCTGCTCTGGCATTACCATATCCTGGGGCATCAAATACACTCAGACCCAAGGGCCTCTCCTCAAAGTGGAAAGTCATATGAAAGCAAGTCAAATTCCTGTTGTCTTAGGCTGGTGTCAGGTAATGTTGTAACTGAATCACTGGGTGTCCATTTGATGCTAGAAAGAATTAGAACATTTCTGGGATACATCACACATGGAGTCCTAGGGGTAATTTGCGAATTAAACAAAAGTATCCGGCTAGTCCCAGAGATGCCCTCTATGAATTTCCCTAAAGACCTGGGATGGAGGTGCCTACAAGGAGTCTATGAAAGCGATCCTAGCTGAGATTCCTACAAGTGGAGGACATAGAGACTGAAGTGCCAACCTCCTGTAGTCGGGTAGGACTTCCAGTGGAAAAAGGGGAACATCAGCCCGACCACAAGATCTGTCCTGCCTACAAGATGTGTAGGGATAAAAATGGAGCATAGACTGAGGGAACGGGCAATCTATGACTGGCCCAAGTTGGACTCATCCCATGGGAGAGAGACAACACCTGACTCTATTAATGATACTCTGCTATGCTTGTAAATGGGAACCTAGCATAAATGTCTCCTGAGAAGGTTCATCTAGCAGCTGATGGAAACAGATGCAGAGACCCGTAGCCAAACATCAGGCCAATTCTTATGGAAGATGGGGGACTTAAAGAAGCTGGGGGGGTCAAGAGTACTACAAAAAGACCTAGAGTGTCAACTAGCCTATGAGAGCTCACAGAAACTCAACTGCCAATCAAAAAGCATGCAGAGGGTGGACCTAGGCCCTCCACACATTTGTAGCAGATCTGCAATTTGGTCTTCATGTGGATCCCCTAACAGTTTGGAGTGCGGGTTGTCTCTGACTCTGTCGCCTGCCATTGGATCCCCTTCCCCTACCTGTTATTCATGGTTGGACCTCAGTTGGAGGGGAGATGCTTAGTCTTGCTGGGACCAGATGTCCCAGGGTGGAATGGTTACTAAGGGTGGCTTCCCTGTCTCTAAGGACAAAAGCAAGGGAAGAACTGGGAGAAGAGAAGGGGGGCTGAAATTGGGTTGTAATGTTAATTTTAAAAAATAATGAAAACTACATACTGTAACATGGTCTTATAATTTCTCTCTCTCCTTCTCCAAAGAAAGTTAAAAAAAACTTTCCTGTTACAATTTAGCCCATTTTTCCCACGTAAATTATTTGTTTCCTGGGAAAATGCATAGTTCTATATTCTTGCCCAACACCAACCCCATCCCTCTTTTTTTTTTTTTAATGCTGAGTGATAACACCTCCTTTTGGAAGGTTAATTTTTCAGGTACAGATATGGCAACCCCTACCTGAGATTTCACACAGCCTCAACAGCTGCATTCATAGAACCTCCCTCATTGCCTTGATGGCTTATTAGAACTCAGATCTTCTCACTATCCTGAGGCTCATCAGGCCCTGAGCCTCTTATGTCACTTACTCACGGCCATCTTCCCTGGGCACAATATACTGAGTAGCCCCTTTACAAAGGAGAAAATGAGGCTTATTAGGAAGCCAAGAAAATGCATAAAGCTACATGATGGGGGTTTCAAGGTCTTACCACTACTGGTCCCACCTTGTTAACCTATCTCAATCTAGGAGACATGCACACATTAAGTCTCAGCCTAGAATACACGTTTGTTTTGGAGGAGATCCGATTTTACCAGAGAAGATAAACTGAGTTGAAATTTCTAAGATCTGAATGCACTAGTTAAAGCATGTAGAGTATAGACAATGAGCAAACAAATACCTTAAGAGACACCTCAGAATTTTTTAAGTGGAAAGACTATATTTAGGTTGGACATAGAGTTTGATGACAAAACTAAGAGACACCCAACATCCATCAGGCATTAAAGATGACTGTGATACATATAACCAGAGTAATTCTGAGGTCTTAATTCAGCCATTCTCTGATAACATCATTCTGGTATCCTCTCCATAGGTAATGCTAATCAACTCATGCTATAGGCTCTCTCAAGTGGACAACTAAGCCGGGCAGATGCACTTGAATCAAACATGTAAGGGAGTAATCAAGTGTAGCATTCTACCTCACTCTGGTTTGACTACACAGAGAACTGTAGTCCAAAGATATTAATGGAAAATTCCGGAATAAGCAACTCATAAATCTGAAGAACACTACAGTTGCTCATTGTATTGGTAGCTCTTTTCATCCTTAAATATGACTTATGAATTAAACTTTATCATATTATGTCTATATAGAAAAAGGAGCAATATATATGACATTGATACTACTTAGAATGCAGGCAATCCACTGTAGAGAAAAGCATCAAAACCAAAAACAAATCCTCCATATTTTAGCAACAAGGCCACAACTACTTTGATACTGCTTGTAAATTAAGATGTCTTAGATAAACATCTGAAGCATAATTTGTAATGACCTACAGCATCTGACATAGGTGAATATTCTCAAGAAAGACAAGTTGTATTGTAAAATGTATTATTTAATAAGATAGTCAGATACTTACCTGTCTATATGGATTTACATCTCACACAAATGGTCAATAAGAGCAAGTAATTGGCCCTCAACTACTATAAAACTTTTACATCCTATTAGCCAAGAAACTTTCTGTTTGTGGTCTCATCTGCTACCCACTTGTAACATATTTCAGTAAGTTTTCTTTCAGTTTTTGTCCTTGATAAGTTGTTTTTTTTTTTTAACTAACATCCACTGGCCTTGTCTACTCCATCTTGAATACCACTGACTGGTCATCTTAGAAGATTTTTCCCACAAGTAAGCAAAACTTGTTTACTGGCACATAACTTGCTCAAATCTCCACAGTGATCCCATTAACCTATCATCAGAATGAAGTTAAATGCAGCAAGAGGCACAAAATGTGACCCCCAGGCAACATGGCCTCTCCACCTCCACCTCACTTGCCCTGTGTTTTAAGCATGTTAACAAGCCCCATTAATCACCTTGATTCTTATTTGGTGTGTTAAAGGAGAATCTGAACCAACGGTTCAGTATGTGATTCTGTTTTCTAATCTCTGGAATACTTTCCTGGTCCTTGAAGACCACCCTGAACACTCTACTCTGTACCATATCTAAACCAAGCTCTCACACATGTTGCTGGTCTCTGGGCCTTAAAGTAGCTACTCTATCCCACAAGAAGTACCTTTATCTGTAGTGAGGATGAAGATTAAGTGGCCTCTAGCCCCAGGTTGCTCTTGACCACCAGCACTCTCAAGTCATGCTCCTGCTTCCGGATAGGTATCTGTTGGGGTTTAAGCCCCAGGTGCTTCTGGCCTCTGACTTCACTCTCCTACCAGGTGGTCATGCCTGCATCCCCTTTATGAGGTAAGCTAACCACTCTGATGCTACTCTAGTCTGGATACCTCAGACAGGTCCTACCAGCCTTTTTCTCACTCCTCTTGAGTTGTGTGACACTTACTTCAGGGTTATATGGGGGAGTGGGGGGAATGCATACCATCCCAGATAGGAAACCAAAAGCAAACTAATGTAAAAACACTGCCAAAGGTCAATTTGGTGAGGCAGTGAATTTTACTGGGCTTACTTGCAGAAATATAGGTGAGGGCTTACTCACAAGAGTACAAATGACTCAAAGCTACATCAGATTTTATTGATCCTTTTGATGGTAGCTATGTGTAATGGTTTGAATATGCTTGGCCCATTGGAAGTGGCACTATTAGCAGGTGTGGCTTTGTTGGAGTAGGTGTATCCTTGTTGGAGAAAGTGCATCACTGTGAGGGTGGGTTTTGAGGTCCTATACTCAAGCTCCACACAGTTCAGAAAAGACCATCTTCCTGGCTGCCTTTGGATCAAGACGTAAAACTTTCTGCTCGCTACTCCAGCACAATGTCTGCCTGCACTTTGCCATGTTCCCTACTATGATGATAATGGACTGAACCTATGAAAAAGTAGGCCAACTCCAATTAAATTTTGTCCTTTATTAGAGTTACCTTGGTGATGGTATCTCTTCATTGCAATGGAAACCCAAACTAAGACACTAGTGTAGCATATGGACATGAAGCATATGGTAAGGATGAATTAAAAAAAAAACATGAAAAACATGGTTTTTTAATCTTTGTATCAAAGATCTATTATTGACTGACTTAAAAATTTATTCCTGGGGCTGGAGAGATGGCTAAGCAGTTAAGAACATCAACTGCTCTTCCGAAGGTCCTGAGTTCAAATCCCAGCAACCACATGGTGGCTCACAACCATCTGTAACAAGATCTGATGCCCTCTTCTGGAATGTCTTACATATAATAAATACATCTTTAAGAAATATTTATTCCTACTGACAGTTTTCATAGTACTGGAAGTATCTATGCACCCTTCCAGAGGAGAAAAGCAATCACTAGTCGTATCCTGTTGTGAATCCTGCACATTGAGGTAACGATGAGCCTGGCAAGAGTGGCACAAATGTTAAGGAGTAAATAAGCACTTTCTGACTGGATTTAGAACCCACTCTAAAAGATGGAACTTATGCCTGGTACCATAAATTAGGTCAAAAACCCATGGCTGGCTAGGTTATAGACACATTCTGCTAAATGGTCATAGTATTAAATTGCTCCCCAATTTCTTATCTTTATACCCACAGATGAATGCATCTCAACCTTCATCAGAGATGCTCCATTTATTGGTAGATGGTGATTGTCTCAGCCAGGGTTTCTATTGCTGTGATGAAACACTGTGGCCAAAAAGCAAGTTGAGGAATAAGGGATTTATTTGGCTTCTGTATCACTGTTTATCACCAAAGGAAGTCAGTACTGGAACTCAAGTTGGGCAGAAACATGGAGGCAGGAGCTGATGCAAAAGCCATTGAGGTGCTTACTGGCTTGCTCCCCATGTCTTGTTCTGCCTGCTTTCTTATAGAACTCAGGATCTCCAGCCCAGGGATGGTACCACCCACAACGGGCTGGTCCCTCCTCTATCAATCACTAATTAAGAAAATACCCTATAGCCTGTCTACAGCCCCATTTTATAGGAGGCATTTCCTTAATTGAGGTTCCCTCCTCTCAGATGTCTTTAGCTTGTGTCCTGTTGACATAAAGCCATCCAGCACAGTGAGTAATACAGAGACTTACAACTGATTAATGTAGAGTAGCCAGTCTAGACAAAATATCTGATTTATACCCCTATTCCAAAAGCTTAGGAGTCTGTGGGAAGAGGGAATAGATAACTGTGGTGAACCTGTATTTTCCAGGCATGATGGTACTGTTTCACATATGAACCCACAGAGGCTGCTGATACATGTACAAACAATCCAAAAGGTCAAGCTGCACAGAATTCTAGCATGTGTTGAGGAGGGCTCATGAAACCCCACTTTTATCTGAAGAGCTATTGGCAATTGATGAATACTGGAGAACAGTCAATTTTCTTCAGAAATATGAAACCTTGGAGACTACAAGACTGCAGTAAATGGCCTTGCACCCATGCACATACAATTAACAACAAGTAGACTCACTGTGTTGGGTGAAGGCGGGGAGAGAAATAGAGGAGAAGAGAAAGAGAGAGAGACAGAGCATAAAATTGAAGGTGGGAGGAAAACATGGTGGAGGAAATAGGAAAGAAGTTATAGGGGAAGGGATAGAAGGGTGGATTTAGTCAAACTACATTGTGTGAATTATGAAATTCTCAAACAACTTGAAACAGATTTTTACAGGCATTTTTTTAAAAAGGCAACTTACCTGCTAGAAAAGCTGGGCAATGGGCTAGAGAGATGATGACGGCTCAGCAGTTAAGAGCACTGACTGCTCGGACAGAGGTCCTGAGTTCAATTCCCAGCAACCACATGGTGGCTCCCAGCCATCTGTAATGGAACCCAATGCTCTCTTCTAGTATGTCTGAAGCAGCTACAGAGTACTCATATATAATAAGTAAGTAAGTAAGTAAATAAATAAATAAATAAATCTTTTTTAAAAATGTGGAAAAAATCATAAACATACAACTTATAGAAAAATACATAGATA